>SNQJ01S0078402.1:20226-36191 GCA_010110895.2 Picea sitchensis
CTGGGGCCGTGGATGTTTCCCCGCAGGGGTTTTACCACGTGAAAACATCGGTGTGTTGATCTTTGATCTGGTTATGTGAGTGGTTACTGAAGGTGTTCGTCCTCTGTTGGAATACCTGTGTTGTCGAACAAGGATCTTGTTATAATCAAGTAGTTCAGATTCTGAAATCAACAGGTCCTAAATCTAGGGATCACTTTCTACCTCCCCATAGGGATTTCAAAAATCAAACTTCGATGGTGCATATAAGGGAATTCCAAGACCAGCGGGGACAGAGGGAGTTTTCATGAATGATGAGGGAAGGATTCAAGCTCTATTTTCCTTAAACTTAGGGCATAATTCGAACAATGGGGTGGAATTGGAAGGCCTCCTTAGGGGTCTCGGGATTGCTCGGGAGAAAGGCTATGGGTCTCTAGTGGTGGAGGGAGACTCCCAGTTGTTGATCACATCATTGAGAAGAATGTTAAATGGAACTTACTCAGACAAAATATCTAAGAATTGGTGTCTCTCATATGGATTCTCAGAGATTGCGAGGTTATCCTTCTAATTCTGACAATTTTCCCTGAACATGTTCTATGTAAGGCCAATTATATGGAGAATTGCATGGATAATGCAAGGGTATCCCAACTCAATCAACAAAATATATGGATGGTATGGGAACCAATGCCACAGATGCTCCAGGAGCAGGTGGATCACTTGAGACAACTGGACTCAGATTTTCTGGATGGGGTGTATATCAAGAGGACAAACCTAGCCCACATGTTCATACCAGCACTTGACGTGACAAATGTGGATAGGAGTGTACATGATAGCATGTAGGGGCAGGTGGTGAGTACATCCTTTATCCTTATATACTGTTTTGGATGAATGATATGATGCAAGGAAGGTGGAGAAGATTCAATGGAATTATGGAAAAACATGAGAGAAACACAGAAGAGCTGAGCGATAGTACTCTACATTCATTCTTGGTGAAATCAAAGTCTCTGGAAAGGAAGTGGAGCCGTCATGGTAATGATGGATCCAATGTGAAGTTTGGTACTGATCACTTATCCATGATGGCACACATGCTTATCACTAGAGGCAAGGAGATAGTTAAAAAGAGAACTCCTATAGGTGACAGTGTTGTGTGGGTCATAATTCTTCGTTTACATTTGGTTTCATCATCCATTGGTAGGGGGAGAGAACAATCGAGTAAAACACCTATGCTTGTAGTTAGTCTGTGCGGTTTTTGTTTATTTGGTATCACTATTTGGGACATGGTTAGCTTTGGGAGAAAAAAAGGGTAAAGCTTGCAAAGGAGGGATGTTGGACATATTTTCATTGATGTCTTGTCATTGATGTCAACAATCGATGTCATTATGATATGATGATGAGTTGTTATGAAAAAACATGCAGATGAATTGATGAGTTGTTATAAACAACATGCAGAGGAATCTACCTAAAGATTAGGAGAGACAACATACTAGATCACACGAGATCAAAGAAGGAATAGATCCATGTATAGAAGGAGTGCACAAATAATGATTAAAATCTTGGAATGGAAAGTGAAATACAGAAAGACTATCAGGATCGAATTCCCAACAGCTCAATGATCTTGATCAGTTAGAATCCAAGTACAAAACCAAAAATCTCATAAGGGAAAGCGCATTGCAGAAACACGATTGGGATTGAAAATCCCCATAGTAAAACTACAAAAGAATCAAGGAGGAATACTAACCAATGATGTAATATTTTGGGACAAACAAAGACCGTCAGATCTGGAAACTTGCTCAGGGTTTATTCGGGGAATCTCACTTCGGGAGAATTGAGAATTGGGAACAAATAACCCAAAGACCCGAACGTCGAAATAAATATGGACCTTTGATATAAGAGTTGATCATAGCCATTGGATCAAGGATTCACAAGATCCTAAAATAGTCGAAACCTCGATATTTTTTGGATCGTATTAAGCGTTTTGCGACAAAACTAGATTGTTAGATGACGTCAAGATGCTCGAGGCTTAATTGATGAATCTTACTTCAGAAGATTTGGGAAATAGGAGCGTATAACCCAAAGTCCCGAATGTCGAAATGAATCTAGACCATTGATCCTGGAATAATCATAGTCATTGGATCAAGGATTCACGAGATCCTAAAACAACTAAAATATCAACAACCGTTGGATCGTGTTAGGTTGTTCGCATCAAAGGAGGATCAATAAATGAATTCAAGATGCTTGATATTTAGTCGGTGAATATCACTTCGGGAGATTTGGGAAATGGGAGCGTATAACCCAAAGTGAGGAAGGACGAAATGAACTAATCATAGTCATTGATCAAGGATTCAGATGAACCTACGACCGTTAGATATAGGAGGAGGACATGTGTCGCAACAGGAGATCCACATCAGTAAGGACACATGGTGCAATCAGATGGTGACAAGTGTCAAGGTCTAGTTGGCACTTCAGGTTACGTAAGTCACAAATATAGGTGACACATGGTAGCCACTCGGCCAATGCCAAGTCAACAGTGATGTCAACAAAGTTACATCACTCTGGGAGTTTGTCCTTCGAGGGAAAACAATAACTACCCGAAGCACCGAAGGTCGAAGTCAATGATAATCGTTGATCTGAGATCCTCCAGATTCTCACATGAGCGTTAGATCAAACTGTAAGTGGAAAGATGACGTGAGAACTCCCATGTTGACCACTTCGGCGTTGAGCAACTACGGTGGAAATTGGAACAACAATTACCTAGACCTCCAAACCCTTGAATTCTCGAAGTCTCGAAGTAAATAGTGGCCCTCCATCTCAACCTTTGATTAATTCATATTCATTGGATTAAGTAGTGGAAGGATAGAGTAAGCGTAAATCAGGAAGTAACGCTAACCATTTATCTACTTCGTGAATGTTCTCAACCGTTGATCAAGCATAGTGGAAGGATAGTGTAAGAAGAGGTGTTAATCGACAACAAGCGGTCACCACCACTTTATGACTTATTCGGAAGGTTATCACTCTAGAGGAATTGAACTACTTTAGAGTTCTAGTAACCCAGAGTCCCGGAGTACCGAAGCTTCGAAACAACATCTGGACCATTGAAGTTTATGGATACACGTCAACTCAATATTAACACTTTGGTGAAATTTAGTCCAGGAGAATTGGAAGTTTATAAAAAGAACAAACCACTGAAGTCACAAAGTGCCGGAGGAAACAATACTCATTCATCTTGTTATCACATAGAGTTGTCAAGAGTCATATGGGTTGGTTGAGGATACCTAAGACTGTATCTTTCCCTTTTCTCTCTCTTTTTCGCAGGACATGTCCTAAAGTTTTTTCCCTTCGACTATTGAAGTCATTTTTTGTTTTCCCTTTTTGTGAGGGACCTAGTTTCCCTTGATGTCTTACCTGAAAAATTCTCGGCCTGAAGATTTTATGTTTTTCTCCAAGGATGGACACTCATCTCCTTTTTCCAGTCATGGGTCTCCCTATTTTCCCAGCCCACAACCAATCATCCAAATCCTTGTTCACACAAGCCGCATCCATGGATACAAAGTGCAACATTCAAAGAATCCCATTTAGGGATTAAAAGTAGCAGGAAGTTTTAATCTTAATTTAGCGACAGAGATTCCAGGAGCAGTTCAGATCAGTGGCTCACGGGTTTTCTGAATGTCAAAATCGCACGAAGTATATCGCCATAGCAAAAGGTTTGAATTCCTAAGGCCCAGAGCGAGCATGAGCCATTGATCTTGAGGGGGATAGGTGCCATCCGATCCAAGTGTTCGGGGAAATGAGCTTCGGGAGATTCGAAGTGAGAAGTGCGTAAAAATCCCAAAGAGTCAAAGCCCAGAATCACGAAGCAATTGTGTATTGTTGATCTCAAAATAAACCGGAGACGTTGATCTTGGCAGCAGTGCCTCAGGAAGCCCCAAAAAGCCACAGTCCCGAAATTAAATCCGAGCCATCAAAAGGCGAGGAGACGTGGAGGTAGGTCCCTTTCTTCGGGGTTCGACACTCCGAAGAATCGTGGAAGTTAAGCTTTGAAAATTTCCTAAGAGCCGAAGCCTCAAGTACCAAAAAATTCGAAGTCGTTGAAGTGTCAAAGGATCAAAATGAATATGGACCTTCCGTCAATGGGGACACATGACAACCAATCTCCCAATTCAGGAAATTTCCTCCAAGGAATTTCACATTCAAAAGCGTCGAAGCCCCGAAGTGTCGAAGTGCCAAAGCTTCCGAAGTCATGAAGTGAATCTAAACCATCCATTGTCAGGGACATGCGGCAACAGATCATTCACTTCGAAAATTTTCCTTTGAGAGATTTTTCATGTTTCACATTCAAGCACCTGAAGCCTGAAGGACCGAAGTAATTCTCAGTCGTCCGATTCAATAGGACACACATCAATAGATCGCTAACTCCGGGTAAAAGCGTTGAAGGAAAGCAAGGTTTGAGATTTGATTTTCCCAAAGTTCAGCGCCATGAAGGGATCTCAGTCGTCGATCTCTAGAGGCCACGCGTCATCAATCCTTAACTCTGGATGTTTTTCTTTGAGGAAAAAGTAAGTTTGAGTTTTGATTTTCCCAGAGCTCAGAGAGCCGAAGGAGATCTCAATCGTCGATTTAAGAGGATACGTCACATTCATTAGTGTAGATGTGTGGCACACTCGTCGGTAGTGACACCTGGAACCTTATCTAGTAATGAAACGTGGCACAAGTCCAGGAAGTTGTAGGCATATCATTCACTTCTTTCTTAGTGACACGTGTCTCTTATATTTCATGACACATTAGCATGGTGACATCAGGCCACCACGTCAGATCATCCTCCGGGAGGTGTTATTGTTCAACGTCAAAAATAGCATCCCCCCCTAGGGCACAATTTGACGGATTCTAAAGTTGGCGAGTAGTTAATATTGGAAGTGGCGCTAAATCTAGCAGGTGCACCCAGATCTCATATCAAGACCAGATCTACGACCACATTTCATTGCAGGGACGCAACATGCTTGGGCAATAATTTTCTTGAGCGGTCCCACAATTGAAACCATGGTAAGGCAAAAGTGCTATGTGGCGAAAGGTGGTGGATTGTAGGTCCAAAAGCGGTCTGAACCCAAACCACTTTTGAGCAGCCCTGCAATCACATGTTTATATAGAGTCCTATCCAAGAGCACCACGTGGCCACCTCCTGAGCTTTTAATCTTATTGAGTTCCAGAGAAAAAGCAGTTAATGAAAATAGAGCCAGTGGTTGAAACCTCAACTCACTCCATAAATGGAAGGAATGGAAGCTCCAGCCGTGGGGATTGAATCGTCAGCCCATGGTACCCCTGTGGACATATTTCCCTACAAAAGTCATGTCGATCTAAGCTTGCGTCTGACAAAGGGATACATGCAGAGTCTGACAGAATACTGCTAAGACGCAATGCTTTGAATGTAGTGATCAACTCACACTCCTGATGGTCAGGGACTAATATGAGTATAAATTTTTCAATTTGATATTTTGTTATGGTCGTCAACTGGTTGAGTAGATCTCCCTATTTTGTAATGTTTTTATGCCATAATTGTTCTCTGGTTATGTATCAAATTTGAGACTTTCAGATTAATAGAAGTCAACCTCTCTCATCTCTCTATAAAAACTGTGCTAAAACTCTTGGGCATGGAGGATCCAGTCGAGGGTTGTTATGTTGTTGTAATGTAGGTTGGATTACAACGATATCGTGACCAGTTTTAGTCAGCTCCCTTGTTATTTTTTCCCTCTTACATTGAATGACTCATGCATGGAGGATCCAGTCGAGTTGTTGTAGCTGCATTGTGATGTAGGTTTGATCATTATGTTGGTGTGATTGTGTTGTTTGGACATATTTCCGTGTTTGAAATTTGAGCTTAAGAGTGATCTTGAGTCTGAGTTTTTCTTCTCCAAGCTGCTTGAAAGCCTGATGCCCATAGAAATCTTGTCCACCTTTCTCACTAAGTCTTCCCTCTGCTTCACACCTAAACTCAATTCATTGACTGAAGTTAATTTGGCCCTCACTTCCCTGTGCATTTCTTGTCCAGTTCTGTGTTGAAATCATTCATGTATTGAGTTTTCCCCATTTGACCTCCACTCACATAAATCAAACATCCACCAAATATTTTGATGGCTACTGGGCTTATTCTCCTACAATCTGAGGGTGAATATCAGTGCTAACATGTCTCATGATTGAATCCCAACCATTGGATAAGGATAAGTAATTGTGAGAAATAAGTCCTTTAAAAGAATGATTGTAGAGGTTGGAAGTCCTGAAGTAACGATAGTCATCCATATAAACGTGTAATTAAAACGTGATCGTCGATAAGCAATTAAGTACTCGCTTGGGTTAGCACTTAGACACCACCATTGGTCACAAGTCAAGGTCATATGAAAGTGGCGAAGAGATAAAGGGCCAATTGGGTTAACACCTGGTCACAGTATATGGTCACTTGGTGAAATGAAGTCCTTACAAGATAAAACATAACAAAACCTGCACCTTATGTATCTAGTTGTTGGTCACATCAATTTGGTCATATGAAAAACAAAGGTGAGTCGCAAGCTAAGAACTTGTCAATTCCAAGTACAAGAAAATGCACCAAATATCGAAGTAATAACTTGATTCAGATCTATTGAGAACTAAGGATGCAACAAAAGTGTGGGATCTAAATAACAAAGTCGATCCATGACTGTGATCAACTCTTAAAGGTTGATCAACATATATATGATGTTGAATTATCCCTATCATGATATCATATGAGCAATAATGAAGGAAGCACAAATGGAGATTAATTCTGTAGTAATGAGCCCATGATCATTTGAAAATAATGGTTTGAAGGAAGCACATGTTTGCAATAATTAGTGATGGGTTAAAATGCTGAAACAATTTACAAAGGATTTGAAGTCTTTAACAAACTAATAATAATAATAATAGAAGTTATTATTATTAAAATAAATGAAAGGGTGAAATGATTCATTGTCAAAAGACACAATCATTCAAGTTCACACCAATTGGAAGATTATATAAACAAAGACGTATTGTGAACAAAAAATGTAGTTGAATTTGTTGAAGTATATATATTTATATATAATGGATTGAATGAAGGTTCATTCTATCAGGTTGGTTCCTATTTACAACATGGGTCTTGTATGCAGATTGGATTCCTCACATCTCAGTTGGATCTGAGATCAACAAGCTAGGACTTTTTATGAGGGTTGGATTCGTCATTTCTCAGTTGGATCTGAGAACTACAAGTTGGGTATTGTAATAGAGAGTTGGGTCTCTCATAGTTTCTTGAAGTTGAAGATATTCAAAGATTGATATTATGTATTCATTCAAGTTAAATAAATAAATAAAATATTTATTCTTTTATATATTGGTTGAGAAAATGAAATAAATATATGTTGCTCAATTAATTTATGAAAAGTGGAAAATTGTCCAAAGTTTTGTGACACGTATTTACCCCCCCCCCCCTCTCAATGTCGAGTGTACATTTCAACAATTGGTATCAGAGCGGGTGCCTTCAACACAATTTAAAAACTGGAAGGTAGATTATGAATAAATGGGTGGACAAATTGCTATCTCCACAAACAAAGCTCCCTTATTTGATGGAACAGATTATTCATCATGGAGGGAAAATATGAAAAGATATTTGAAGTCAAGAGGGTTTGGAATTTTGGATTTGGTAGTAAGTAATCCCCGACACTTAAATAAAAACCAAAACTACAAAGGAAGCAAGGATAAACAATTCAGTAGTCTTAAAAGCAATCCAGGATGGATTGTCAGACCAAGTCAAAGAAAAGATGAGGCACTACAAATCTGCTAAAGAATTATGGCTCCATCTAGAAAATTGTTATGATAATGAAGCACAAGAAGAAGAGAAATCATANCAAAAATTGGTATCAGAGCGAGTGCCTTCAACATAGTTTAAAAACTGGAAGGTAGATTATGAATAAATGGGTGGACAAATTGCTATCTCCATAAACAAAGCTCCCTTATTTGATGGAATAGATTATTCATCATGGAGGGAAAATATGAAAAGATATTTGAAGTCAAGAGGGTTTGGAATTTTGGATTTGGTAGTAAGTAAGCCCTGACACTTAAATAAAAACCAAAACTACAAAGGAAGCAAGGATAAACAATTCAGTAGTCTTAAAAGAAATCCAGGATGGATTGTCAGACCAAGTCAAAGAAAAGATGAGGCACTACAAATCTGCTAAGGAATTATGGCTCCATCTAGAAAATTGTTATCAGAATGAAGCACAAGAAGAAGAGAAATCATATCAAAGTAAGGAACAATACTTATATAAAGAGGATTCCTATCAGAATAAAGAAAAAAACTCAGGAGAAGAGAATTCTTATCAAGATAAGGAACAAGATAAAGAAAAGGAGAATTCCAATCAGATTGAAGAACAAAATATAGAGAAAGAGATTTCTAATCAGAATGAAATAAAGGACTTAATTCAATCTTCAGTCAGCAATAGAGAATACAACCTCATCAAGGAATTGAGGCATACCTGAGTAATCACTAATGAAAAATTGCATAGTCTTAATACTAATGTTACAGTTGCAATATAAGATATTCGTATGGAACCAAGAAATTATATACATGTTAAAGTTCCTTTGGAGGCTCTTGACAATCTTGAGTACACAACTATGTGCACTCTAGAAGAGTTGGAGAAACTTCAACAAAAATATATGTTGCTACTACAACAATTATATTAATCTAACCATGAAGAGCATGCACAAAAGATTCAGTTAGAAAACAAAGAAGAGGAGATCAAAAGCTTGAAAATTGAAGTTGATCATCTGATAAAGGAAATAGAAGAATTAAAGACACATGCCAATAAAAGAAAATAAGTACTAAAAAAAACAGAATAATTGGTTAACAGACTAAAAACTCAACTTGAGGAAACTAAAGAAAGTGAAGAAGTCCTAAAGATCCAATTAACTAGGAAAGAAAATTCTTACCACATGTGGAATTGGAAATCATCAACTTCAAAAAGATAAATGAAAGTACTAATGTAGATCTAATGACTCAAATTGAAGAAGCTAAGAAAAAGGAAGAAGCCCGGAAGATCCAAATAACTAAAAAGGAAGAATCATGCAAAATGTTTGAATTAGAAGCCATTAACCTCAAAAGGATTCAGCTAGAATATGAGGAAGAAATCAAAATATTGAAAACTAAATTTTTTTATCTAACAAAAGATATGGAAGAATTGAAGACATATGACAAAACTATTAAATCCAAATAAGTCTTGGATGAGACAGAAGAAATAATCATCAATATAAAGACTCAACTTGAACATGCTAAGGAAATGGAAGAAGCCTTGAAGATTCAGTTGACTAAAAAGGAAGAGACATGTCACAAGTTGAAATTAGAAATGATCAACCTTAAGAAGATAAATGAATAAAATAATGCAAATCTAAAGATTCAACTCAAGGAGGCCAATAAAAATGAAGAAGCCCAAAGAATGCAATCATCCAAAAGGGAAGAATTATGTCATATGTTGAAATTAGAAATAGTCAATCTAAAAAAGATCAATGAAAAAACAAACAAAGTTGTCAATTTCTAGAATAGCTCATCTATCCTAGATAAGATTTGGAACAATCAAAGATCAGCTGATGACAAAACTGGTCTTGGATACAATAAGAAAGAATACAGTAACAAGTGGAGCACCATTTACAAACATGGGAAAGGATCATCTTTCTCAAAAGGAAACAGTGCAATCACAAACAATTTACAAGCCATGAACTTTGTTAAGGAAGGAAGTTATAGAGGTAAAAATGAAGAAGAAAATCAAAAGAAAGATCTCTCAATCCAAAATAAATTCAAGAATGGAAACACCTTCAATGGCTATTGCTTTTCTTTTCGTAATTTTGGCCATAAAGCAATGGACTGCAAGAAACTAGAGAAAGGATATGCAAGAAAATAAAAAAAACTCAATTAGATGTTGGAGACGCAATTTTGTTGGGAACACAACAAAATTTTGTCATACAATGAGATGTTACAACTGTGATAGGTTTGGGAACAAATACCAAAGCTGCAGGACTTCAAAAATTCAATCCTTAAATAAATCATTCAATTCAGTGAGAAAACCTAATAAAAGTTGGAAGAAGAAAGGAGATGACAAATCTCCAAAAACACAATTAGAAAGAGAAGGTCCAAAAGGCAGAATATCTCATAGAGAGATATGGGGAAGAAAATCTGAAGGAGAAAGTAAGAAAGATGATATTACACCTGAAAATGAAGAAATCAATAATAAGGAAATAATGGGTGAAGGTCGTAATAAAGAATGTGAAATTCAATACGAAATAGATCAAGCTCAAGAAAGGGAAGTTCCTATAGAAGAATATGGGACAATATCAAATTCTGATGATGTCATATTTTTTTATGTCAAAGAAAGAAAATACAAAAACAAGTTTAAATTGGTTTCTACAAAATCAAAGGATTGTGCCAAGAGTTTTTATAACATATGGAAAATCTTGACTATCTAAAGATTAGTGGTCAAAAGAAAAATCATTGGTAGGGTTAGTTGTAGAATACAAGAAGGAGAAAATGGATAAAAAGTAGAAGATAAGTTCAAGGGGTATCATTCAACAAGGATAACAAAATTGGTATTAAAACAATTGGTATCCTCAATTGATATTCCTGCGAAATATCAAAGAAGAATAAGATGAAGATAAAAAAAAAAGATTAGTAAAATTCATACTTTTGTTCTATTGACAAAGGAAAGTTAGCAAAAACTCGGGGGGAGTATTTTGGTTATTAAATAAGAAAGTAATTATATTAAGGTTTGAAATACTTGATCACTACAAATGGGTATCACTACAAGATGGTATCGAAAAGACTACTTATTTGAAACACAAATATCGCAATGGACTGAGATAAGTAGTTAGTAAATTCACAGGGAAAGAAAAATAGTCAGAGCCTCACTCTTTGTCATTAATGTCAAAATCAGAGAGAGCGTATTGACAGGAGGAGTCATTTAGTTATGGCAGGAAGAGAATGATCGCAGGGGGAGTTACCAGAGTTCAGATTCTGGTCAGCGACATACAGACAGACATAGATTAATCATAAGGGGAGAAAACATTTTCTATTGATGTCAAAGGGGGAGAGAAACTTTAGAGGAGAGAAGCATCATCACATGGGGAGTTTGTGTGTTGCCATCAATGAAAATGGGGGAGATTGTTGGAAATATTGTCATTGATGTCAACAATCGATGTCATTATGATGTGACGATGATTTTTTATGAAACAACATGTAGAGGAATTGATGAGTTGTTATAAACAACATGCAGAGGAATCTACCTAAAGCTCAGGAGAGACAACGTATTAGATCACACGAGATCAGAGAAGGAAGATATCCATGTACAAAAGGAGTGCACAAATAATTATTAAAATCTCAAAAGGGAAAGCGCAATACAAAAACACTATCAGGATCAAATTCCCAACAGATCAATGATCTCGATAAGTTAGAATCCAAGTACAAAACCAAAAATCTTAGAAGGGAAAGAACATTGCAGAAACATAATCGAGATTGAAAATCCCCACAGTAAAACTACAAATGAATTGAGGAGGAATATTAACCACTGATGTAAGATTTCAGGACAAACTAGGACCGTTAGATCTAGAAAAATGCTCGAGGTTTATTCGAGGAATCTCACTTCGGGAGAATTGCGAATTGGGAATGAATAACCCAAAGACCCGAATGCCAAAATAAATTTGGACCGTTGATCTAAGAGCTAATCATAGCTGTTGGATCAAGGATTCACGAGATCCTGAAATAGTCGAAACCCCAACAGTTGTTGGATCGTATTAAGCATTTTGTAACAAAGATGGATCGTTAGATGACATCAAGATGCTCGAGGCTTAATCGATGAATCTTACTTTGGGATATTTGGGAAATAAGAGCGTATAACCCAAAGTCCCGAATGTCGAAATGAATCTAGACCATTGATCCTGAACTGATCACAATCATTGGATCAAGGATTCAAAAGATCCCGAAACAGCCGAAATCCCGAAAACCATTGCATCGTGTTAGGTTGTTTGCATCAAGGGATGATCATTAGATGAAGTCAATATTCTTGAGATTTAGTAGGCGAATCTCACTTCGGGATATTTTGGAAATGGAATCATATAAACCAAAGTGCGAAAGGCTAAAATGAACTAATCACAGTCATTGATCAAGGATTCAGATGAACCTACGACTTTTAGATCCAGGAGGAGAACATGTGTTGCGACAGGAGATCCATGTTAGCAAGGACACATGGCGCAATCAGATGGTGAAAAGTTTCAAGGTCCAGTTGGGACTTTAGGTTACGTAAGTAACAAATATAGGTGACATGTGGAAACCACTCAACCAATGCCAAGTCAACAGTAACGTCAAGAAAGTTACGTCACTTGGGGAGTTTGTCCTTCGGGGGAAAACAACAACTACCCAAAGCGCCGAAGGCCAAAGTCAATGATAACCATTGATATAAGATCCTTCGGATTCTCACATGACTGTTAGATCAAACTGTAAGTGGAAAGATGACGTAATCACTCCTATGTTGACCACTTCGACGCTGACCAACTCCGGTGGAAATTTGAACAACAATTATCCGGACCTCCGAACCCCTGAAGTCCTTGAGTCCCGAAGTAAATAGTGGTCATCCGTCTCAAACTTTTATTAATTCATAACCATTGGATTAAGCAGTGGAAGGATAGAGTAAGTGTAAATCACAAAGTAACGCTAACCATTGATCTACTTCGGGAGCGTTCTCAACCGTTGATCAAGCATAGCGGAAGGATAACATAAGCAGAGGTGTTAACCGATAGCAAGGGGTCACCGCCGCTTTATGAATTTTTAGGTAGGTTATCACTTTAGAGGAATTGAACTACTCCATAGTTCTAGTAACCCGAAGTCTTGGAGTACCAAATCTCTGAAATAAGATCTAGACCGTTGAAGTTTATGGACACACGCCAACTCAAGATTAACACTTCGGTGAAATTTAGTCCAGCAGAATTGGAAGTTATAAAAATAACAAAACCCCAAAGCCACAAAGTGCCAGAGGAAATGACAATCATTCATCTCAAGATTGAATCCCAACCATTGGATAAGGATAAGTAATTGTGATAAATAAGTCCTTTAAAAGAATGATTGTAGAGGTTGGAAGTCTTGAAGTAACGACAGTCGTCCATCTCAACGTGCAATTAAAATGTGACCGTCGATAATAAATTAAGTACTCATTTGGGTTAGCACTTAGACACCACCCTCAGTCACAGGTCAAGGTCATATTAAAGTGGTGATGAGATAAAGGGCCAATTGGATTAACTCCTAGTCACGGTACATGGTCACTTGGTGAAATGAAGTCCCTACGAGCTAAAACATAACAAAAAATGCACCTTATGTATCTAGCTATTGGTCACATCAGTTTGGTCATATGAAAAACAAAGGTGAGTCACAAGTTAAGCACCTGCCAATTCCAAGTACAAGAAAATGCACCAAATAGTGAAGTAGTAACTTGATTCAGATCTATTGAGAACTAAGGATGCAACGAAAATGTGGGATCGAAATAATGAAGTCAATCCATGATTGTGATCGACTCTTAAAGGTTGATCACCATATGTATGATGATGAATTAGCCATGCCATGATATTATATGAATAATAATGAAGGCAACGCAAATGGAGATTAAGTCTGTAGTAACGAGTCCACGGTCATTTGAAAAGAATGGTTTGAAGGAAGCATATGTTTGCAATAATTAGTGATGGGTTAAAATGTTGAAACAATTTACAAAGGATTTGAAGTCTTTAACAAACTATTAATAATAATAATAATAATAGAAGTTATTATTATTAAAATAAATGAAAGTGTGCAATGATTCATTGTCAAAAGACACAATCATTCAAGTTCACAACAATTGGAAGATTATACAAAAAAGAAGTATGGTGAACAAAAAATGTAGTTGAATTTGTTGAAGTATATATATTTATATATAATGGATAGAATGAAGGTTCATTCTACCAGATTGGTTCTTTTTTACAAGATAGGTCTTGTATGAGGATTGGATTCCTCACATCTCAGTTCGATCTGATATCAACAAGATGGGACTTGTTATGAGGGTTGGATTCCTCATTTCTCAATTGGATCTGAGAACTACAAGCTGGGTATTGTAACAGAGAGTTGGGTCTCTCATAGTTGCTTGAAGTTGAAGATATTCAAAGATTGATCTTATGTATTCATTCAAGTTAAATAAATAAATAAAATATGTATTCTTTTATATATTGGTTGAGAAAATGAAATAAATATATGTTGTTTAGTTAATTTATGAAAAGTGGAAAATTGTCCAAAGTTTTGTGACACTGATTCACCCCCCCTCTCAGTGTCAAGTGTACATTTCAACATGGGAGGCATGATAAAGAATCCTTTAATTCTCAGGGCCCAAAAAACTCCACGTGGGCAGAAAGGGATGCTTGGGAGGCTTAGAATAGATTTTTTGAGTTGTGTTCCAACGAGGAGAAAAAGGAGGTTGAGGAGAAATTTTGCCAGCAGAGGAGGGATATTTCAGATAAAGAGGTTTTGGATGAATTATAAGACTAGGTTGAAGACCCTTTATATGAAAAAAAAGGGAAAACAAATACTTTAGGCTTGTGGAAACCTATTGGTTGGTGAAGGCTATTGTGGGACAAGCCCCGCATAGGACAAGGAAAGAGAAAGCATACATGCTCCATGCCATATGCATCCTTGAGGGAAATTTTGAGTTGTTATTTAGGTCTTACTATGGCATCGGTTTTAGGGTCACCTCGGCTTCTCAGGAGCAGGAAAGGAAGGAGTGCAATTAGTTGCCCCATCAATGTAGATGAGGTACAAAAGAAGGTTGTTGTGCCTGCACGAGAAGTTGGTTCACACGTGCCTTCTCTGCACCTGGAAAAACCAACTGGAAATGTACACATGTCCTATAAAATATATAAATATCTCTCTCAGATATGGATGAATGATGATTAAATTAATTGTGACAAAGAAATCTCTAATCACTCTATGGCAGAGTGTATAAAGGTCATTGTATCTCGGTATTCCAAATCCAACTATCTTAATTCAGTCGACATTTAATATTTTGTTATGGAGTGCTAACGAATGTATTATGGATGATGACGGGCAAACCCACCAAGTTCCTAGGATTTTTATCAATACTTGGCCCCATGTTATTGGTGAACAAGGATTGTCAATGTGGTTGGATATGTGCTTTGCACATGCAGTAGGCCAAGGTAATAGCCCCAACCCCCAATTACATGTACAAATAAAATATACCACCAATATTTTTAGAAGTATGTTTTTCATGGTCAATTAAGTTTAATTTCCTTTTAGATGTATTTGGAAGATGTTTAGGCTTTCCAACGTTCACCACAAATAACCCATTGATTTGAATATCTTGATAGTTAAAACATATTTACAAATTTTTTAAATTGATTTTTTTTAAGGTGGTAAAACTTATCATAATTTGGTTGTTTATTGATAATAATAATAGTGATCATTAATTGTTCTACAATTGTTAGCTATTTCATCATTATTATTTGGAGAATAACACACAATTTGAAATGACGTATTGGTGGTTTATAAGGGGGTAGACTTTCAGTCTTGTGAGATGTGTATGGGCCTTGGATTGTTACCTTCTTTCTTACATCCACCAAAAAGATAATATATCTCACTATCATCACTAAGATTATAATAATGAAGTCATGTACTTTTGTATAACATCTATCCTTAATCCCATACATAAAACAAAATACTTTTTCCAAGTGTAAGAAATTGTCTTTGTTTTTCATAATAATTAGAAAATATTATCAAAATTTATAAATTGTATTAATTTTTGGTTTTCATGGAAGGAATGGCGATGGAAATAATTGGGTTAATTGAGTTTCAATGGCCATCTAACAAAAAATAATTAAAAAATAGAAATAATATAAACAATTGTAAGTTTTGTCACATTAGTGTGGTGTTGAATGCTTATATA
>SNQJ01S0078403.1:9879-41872 GCA_010110895.2 Picea sitchensis
CCCCCCCCCCTCTCTCTCTCTCTATTCCCCTCTCAAAAGTGTGCGTGTATTTCTGGGCTTAACAGGTTATTATTGCAAGTTTGTTAAGAATTATGGAAAGATTGTGTCTCCTCTCACTACACTCCTTAACAAGAATTATTTCACCTAGACTCCAACAGCTGCTTAGGATTTTCAAACCTTGAATATGGCCATGTGCACCACTCTAGTCCTGGCCCTTCCTGATTTCAAAAAGACCTTTGTCCTGCAATGTCATGCTTCAGGGAAAGGAATTGGTGTTGTCCTTATGCAAGAGGGCTAGCCTTTGGCCTTTACCAACAAACAACTGTCTGAATGAAATTTGGAAAAATAAATCTGTGAAAAGGAAATATTGGCTATTCTGCATGTTTTTTATCTTTGGCACCCTTATCTATTGGGGCAACGCTTCCAAATTAAGACAGATCATCAAAGCCTCAAGTATTTTTTGGAACAATGCATTTACTCCCCAGAGCAACAAAAATGGGTGACTAAGCTCTTTGGATATGATTCTGATATCATTTACAAGAAAGGAAAATACAATGTGGTTTTGGATGCACTTTCCTGAAAATATGAAGATGAAGGGTCCCTTTTTTCTCTCTCCTTCATTGTACCAGATTGGCTTCAAGCTATTTTCCAAGAATGGCTACACAATCCCAAAAGTTCTCATCTGATACAGCAATTGCAGTCCAATTCTCCAGTTTCCCCAGGGTACTCTTGGCTCCATGATGAGCTTCGATACAAAGGCCATTTGCATTTAAGTAAATAGTCAAAACTTAAATCCACGATACTTTCTGAACTTCATGCTACACCCACAGTTGGGTACTCTGGGTTTACCAAAACCTATGACAGGGTCAAACGTACTTTTTTCTGGGATGGTATGAAGCAAGACATTCATAATTTTGTGGCTAAATGTGATGTGTGTCAACACAACAATTGAGAAATAGTCAAATATCCTGGCACACTACAACCACTTCCAATTCCACCTTCTATTTAGTGGGATATCTCTATGGATTTTATTGTAGGATTACCTAAATCGAGAAAAAAATTAGTCATCATGGTGGTAGTTGTAATGTCCCTAAGGTCGATCCCCATTGTAAATCTAGTTTATTTAATGAATTGTAAATATGTTTTATAGGCTGGTGGGCCAAGTTTATATAAGTCGGTGGGATTATGTGATTGTTAGGCCAGAGAGCCTAAGGGTTGAAGGCCAAGAGCCTGATTTTGTACCTGTATGCATGCAACACGTTAATAAAAATATAAACATCGCCGTGTGTAGGCCGACACGATGAATGAGTGATGGGGGACTAAGCTTCCACAGAGTGGGAAAGGGATTAGGGGCTGGAAGGTGGGAAAAGGGGCTAAGTGTTAAGCCTAGGGGCTTAAGCCTTGGGAATAATATTTTAATATTATTCCAAAAAGGGCACGTGAATCATATGTTTTTACCCTAAGTTCTTTTGGAATGACATGTGACTTCCAAATGGAAGGAACACATGTAGTTGCATGGGTGACAAGTGTCAACCCAAGTGCATGCAAATAAAATGGCTGAGATGAGCCATGTTGGGGGTTCCTCCCCCATTCGACCCTAGACTGCCTAAGCATGAACCTGTCCGACCTCTACAAGAGACCTGGTGCCATTGTGAAACTATGGTCGAAGTCTGTGTGTTGATTTCAGGATATCCTGTGTTGATTTCCGGAAAGCCAATGCATCCTCTGTATGAGAAAATTGAGCCTGTGTGTGGATTCTTTGTCCCAAAGTCATAACCATGAGACCATCCTATCATTGCTTAGCCTGTTGGAAATCCGTGTCTATTTTCCCCATTGGTTGTTGTGGCCACGCAGTGTTGGACTGCGTGTGGCTTATCGGCCAGTTTGTACAACACTCTCTCCAGGTGAGAGAGGTGATTGAAGTTAGAAGAACAAGTTGCTTGGCCAGTGAGTGACTCTCTCCAGGTGAGAGAGTACACAGTGGAAGGAGAGAACTCCTAGAAGGTGTTAGTGTTAGAAGTCACTCTCGGATTGTGACAGGAGCAGAGCCCAACACCCATTAGTTTTATGTCATGATAATTTTAATGGATGATCAAATGGTTAGAGACACAGGACATAATCACTCTAACTCAGGGACTAGGTTTGGTATGTAAAGAAAAAAGGAGGTCTTGATCTAACTTCAGCCAGTGGGTTGATTGTAAGATGAGCAAGTGGAAGACTTGGTGAGAGGAGTGAGCAAAACTACCTCGGGAAACAGGCCTTTCAGCAGTTTGCAGAAGAAAAACTTTGAATGCAAGATCTTCTTAGTTTAGAGTTTCGGGGAACTGAAGGGGTGACTTGACTGGATCCTCCAATTCCAATTCATTCAGCGTTGAGAAAATCACAAGAACCGATTAGAGATAACACAACTGTTACAGTGATCCAACCTACATCATCCTATAACAATTACAACTCGACTGGATCCTCCAATTCCGAGTTGTTCTAACACAGTGAAAACAAAGATATGAAAGAAACTGACATTGATAAGGCAAGAAATCTCAAGAGTCAATACATAACCAGAATAACTAGTGCTTCATTAAATCTTTTACAATCAGGAGACTTGATCAACCATCAATCCACAAAAATACAAAAAACTGAGTATATATACTCAGAGAAATATGCCCAATAGAGGCGTGCTCAGACCTCCAAGGCATGGCATCTCTTCAGTCAAACCTGGATGGAAATCCTTTGTCAGATGCCACCTTAAATCAGCATGACTCTTGCAGGGGGGACCTGCACACAAGGGTACCACGGGCTGATTGCTCCAAACCTCCCATACCTTCCATTTATGGCTCGAGCTGAGGTTTCACCTACCTGCTCGATTTTCATTAACTGATTCCCCAGGGAGTGGCCGAGACGATACCTTCAAGAGAATACCACATGCTTGCTCTCTGTGGGTGCTTCAGCATTTCTTCTTTCGGGGATTTCTACTTCCCCTGCCTTCAAATTTTCTAGTGCCCAATCTCGCGAAATGGCCTTCTAGGATCAACGATTGGATCAAATTTAAAATTGACGAGCATGATCATTTTCCCTTGGACACATTGGCTCCACACTCCTCATCTACTTTTTCCCTTTTCCATACGACCCAGTGTTGTGACCATGGGGCCGCACCCAGAGGGGCCTTCGGCACTTTGCATTTCATGGATGGGAGGGAGTTGATCCTTTCTCTTCAAAGTCGCGATAGGCGAAGTGGTGATAGAGCCCAATCATGTGCCACGTGTCCCTCTTTGATCAAACAACCCTAAACATCTTCAGTGATTCTGTGGGCTCGGGTCCTGGATGCCTTCGCATCTCGTGTTTCATGGCTGGGAGTAGGTTGTTCCTTGTTCTTCAAAGTCGTAATGTGCAAAGAGGCGATAGAGCCTAATCGCGCACCACATGTCCCTCCTTGATCGGATGGCTTGGATCACTTCGGTGATGTTGTGGGCTTGGGTCCTGGATGCCTTCGCATATCACGTTTCGTGGCTGGGATCATGCTGTTCCTTGTTCTTTAAATTCACGATGCGCAAAGAGGTGATAGAGCCTAATCGTGCACCACGTGCTCCTCCGGGATGGACAGCCTGGATCATTTCAGTGAGACTATGGGCCCGATTCCTGGGCACCCTCGGAACTTCGCGTCTCAGGGATGGGATGGAGCTGATCCTTGCTCTTCAAAGTCATGATGCGCAAAGAGGTGATAGAGCCTAATCACACACCATGCGCCCCACCTTGATCAGATGGCCTAGATCATTTCGGTGGTATAAGATTTATCCCTTGAGCTAAACCTAGCGCAACTATGTTGACCACAATTACCTACTGACCGTCAATCTGCTTCATTGATTGATCCTCGTCATTGAATACTAGAGCCGCTCGCATGCTTTCATTTTCAACCTGAAATGGACCTTTTGTGCACTTCTTATTGCTCTCATGGCTATGACCTTGGACTAGAATGCATTTGATGGGTTTTCAAACCCCATTTCTTCACATCTACACCACGGGCTTGAATCTTGGAGAGAAAACACCCCCTTGCAAGAATTTGCGCTAACATTAGGCTCCATGGGGGATAGAGTCATCCCTGTGATGCTCTAAGAACTCATTTTGCAGCTTCAATGCCTTGTTGTTGGGCTATGGAGTCATTATTTGAAAATTAAAGACAAAAAGAAAAACAATATTTACAATCGCAGAAGAGCCATGTGCGGCTATCGAGAAAAATCTTTTCAGAAAATGCCCATTCACAGGGCATTTGAAAACTTCTTGATCCTTCAAATCTCACAATCTGTAGGTATTATTTGAAAATACTTCAAAGATCTTGAAAGGCCTGATCTACAGGGCCTCAAATTTTCCGTGCTTACCTTTATCTTGCTTAGGAGCATCCCATTTCAGTACCAAGTCTCCGATCTGGAAATCCTCTTTCTTGGCCTTCTTATCAAAAACCTGCTTGATTTTCTGCTGATGGTCCTGAATTATGCTCATTACCTGCTCTCTGGCCTGCTGGACCTCCACCAGTTGATGAATTCTCTTGATCATATCATTAGGCTCTTCTTGATGATCCTAGAGGAATTTTGCTACAGGAATGGCTAGCTGAGAAGGAAAAATAGCCTCTGCTCCATAGACTAATTGGAAAGGGGAGATGCCTATAGATCTCTTCGTGGTCACTCGATCGGTCCATAGAGAAAATTTCAACTTTGAATGCTAGGCCTTTTTGTTGTCCTCCAATAGTTTTTTGATGATCCTTATCAGGATTTTGTTGGAGGACTCTGCTAGACCATTGCCCTAGGGATAATATGAGGTGGAGTGAATCAGTTTAATCTCAAATTTCTCATAGAACTTGGCTAACGGCTCAGCCCTAAAAGAGGCTACGTTACCAGTAACAATCTTTCTTGGGCAGTCGAATCTTGTGATGAGGTCTTCCAAGAATCCAATGATTACCTTGTGGGAAGCACCCCTGGTGGGGATAGCTTCAATCCACTTAGTAAAGAAATCTGTAGCAGTCAGGATCCATCTATGTTGCCCACTAGACGCAGGGTGGATTTCTCCAATAAAATCTAGGCCCCATTGCTGGAAAGGTCATGAAACAACCACAGGCTTTAAAGGAAAAGACTTGAGCTATTTTTTTCCTGCAAATCTTTAACATTTGATGCAGGCTCTGACCTTTCTGCAGACGTCAATGAATATGGTGGGCCAGTTGTATCCATCCCTGAGGATTTTGTAGGCTGTGGTCTTCCAGAAATGGTGCGCTCCACATAGGCCACTGTGAAATTCAACCATTATCCTATCAACCTCTTGTGGATTCATACATTTCAAAGCACCCCCAGGGGATCTTTCCAATATAAAACTTGATTGATAAGGCAGTATCTAACTTCTTTGAGCTTCAGATCTCTTTCCTTGTTTCTTTGTAGGCCATCTGGAGGCCGCAACTCTTGCAGAAAATATATGACATCCTTATACCAGGGACATCGAGCCAACAGGGGTTCTATTTGAGGGTCTATATCAGATAGATGATCCTGCTGATTTTTTGAGCATTCATTGATGAAACCTACCCCCAAAGCTTTGCAATTTGCTTCAGCTAATAGCTTAGTTAAGCCTTGACCTTTGATTAATTTGGTAGGCCTTATTTCTAATTCAAACTCAAAGATCTTGGCTATCCACTTACTCCTCCTCTCGTCTATGTCAGGCTGAATAAGAATGTCTTTAACAGTAGTCAAGGGGACATAGGCAATGATTTATGAATGCAGTACATAGGTTCTAAATGATTTGAGGGCCTTTACCAGGGCATAGGCCTATTTCTCCATAGTGTCATACCTGACTTCGGCATCCCTCAGAGCTCTGCTAAAATAGGCAATAGGCTGCTCTAGCCCAGCCTCTTTTGTCTGTAATAAAACCGCAACCACTGTGTCAAGTGAGGCAAAGGAGAAAATAAGGAAATCCTTTGAGTAATTGGGACTGATAAGAAAGGATCTTCAGTCAAGGCCTTCTTTATTTTCTCAAAGGAATTTCACGATTCAGAAGTCCACCTCACTTCATTTCCTTTTCTCAACATGGTTGTTATAAGTTTTACCCCTTCAACAAAGTTAGAAACAAATATCCTTAGAAAATTAATCTTACCAAAGAAAGATTGGACCTCCTTCTTGGATCTTGGGATTGATAAGGCCTGTATTGCCTCAACTCTGCTAGGATCTATCTTGACTCCTTCTACTGATACTATGTGGCCCAGTATTTTCCCCTCCTTCATGGTGAACATATATTTCTTGGGATTCAATGAAATGCCAAAACTCCTGCATTTCAGGAAAACCTTCCTGAGATGACAACAGTGTTCTTTATCATATTTTGAAAAGACTGTTATGTCATCCAGATAGATGACCACAAACTTATCCTTTTCCCCAATGAAAGCTATGTCCATGGCACGTTGAAACGTTTCCCCTGCATTCATCAATCCAAAAGGCATTTTAGCATACATGAAGGTGCCCCATGGAGTGGTAAATGTTGTCTTTTCCCTGTCCTCAGGCAGAACAGAGATTTGATTGTAGCCAGAGAAGCCATCGATCATGGAAATCCTGGATGCTTCTATTACCCTCTGCAGTATATGTTCCATTTTTGGTAAAGGGTAATTGTCCTTCCGTGAGATCCTGTTCAGGTTTCTAAAATCTACATAGAGTCTAATTTCTCCATTCTTCTTCCTTACTGGGACCAAGTTGGCCACCCACTCTGAATATCTCAGTGGCACGATGATCTGGGCCTATAGCAACTTCTTCACTTCCCTCTCCATGATAGGCAGCAACATAGGATTGATCTGTCTTAGCTTCTGCCTAAATGGCTTTGCCTCCTTTTTCAACGGGATTTTATGCTCAATGATAGAAGTGTCATATGTTTTGAGATCTTCATAGGTCCAGGCGAAAACATCAGTAAACTCCCTCAATAGTTTAGCGTATTCATCCCTCTTCCCCTTTGTCAGACTTCTGGACAATTTGACAAACTTGGGTTCATTCTTAGTGCCAATGTTGCACTGAGTTGTATCAGCGTCATCCTCTGAGGTTTCCCCTTTTAATGCCACATAATTTCTATCAAAAAGCCTTTCCAAAGGAACCAGTCCCCTTGGAATATGATTGTTGGGCAGCTGCACAATGTTACGCTCTGCAATCTTATTCAGAAAATTTCCTCCATCAAGCTTTTCTTCAGAGACAGAGTCTTGGTCAATATGCATCTCTGAAAATTCTTCAACATTCTCCAAGAATATTTTGATCTCAAGATCATCCTCGAACACCTTCCAATGTTTGACATTGTCAGGTATGGAGGGCCTATATTTTACTTCTACGTCGTATCTAAATTTGGGTGGCAAGGGCACTTTGAAATTGCTTGCTGATGTAGCTACGGAATCGTCCACTGTGGTCTTTTCTCTTGGGATGAAAGAAATGTTAAATACTGAGAAGAAACTGTCAATTAGGTCCCATACCTCATTTTTGTAACTCCTGAGTCGAGGATGCTTAGCCTGATAAGCGTTTCTGATCTGCTGGACTACCAATTTTGCATCTTCGAACACTGCTACCTCCTGAATTCCCATTTCATTTGTAGCTCTTAATCCCAGAACAAGAGATTCAAATTCTTCCACATTGTTAGTAGCTTCAAATTCTAGCTTTTATGACAGAGACATGGTTTCCTAAACAGGTGACACAAAAAATACCCCAGCACCAGCGCCTTCCTTGGAAGAGGCTCCATCAAAATACATTTTCCAGATGGGGGTGATGGGGGGAGGAAATTCATGAGAAGTGGTGGGATGCTTTCTAAGTTTTAGAGGAGGCTCGGGAGCATTAGTGAGTTGTAGTAAACTAGAACCTAAATCAGGGTCTAGGGAAAAAAGGGGATGGTTGGTAGGATTGGCTTCATCACTGATTATATAGGCTAGTTGGGCTTCTCTGTATAGTCTCCTATGTTCCCCTCCAAATACTAGAATAGTAGCATAGGTTAAGTCCATCTGCAGATTTTCCCCCAGTCGTTTTATCCAAGATATTGATAACAACATGCTAAACTTAGGAGGGACATCAGCCACTACAACATCCATGACCACACTTTTCATGGGTAATTAAAACAAGGTCACGACCATGTCTTTGATGACTCCTATACATTGAACTTTCCTGGATTCAAAGGAATAGAGGTCATGATAGGCTCGGGTGACTTCTAGTCCTAATTCTTCCATGACAGTTTTGGGCATGAGGTTGTGGGAAGCCCCTGAATCCATCAAATAGTTGTGCAGTACCTTGTCATGTATATTCAAGGATGTGTAGAAGGGAGGGGAGGAATCATTCTTGTCTTCTACCATAGGACCTAGAATAACTGCAGGCTTTTCATCTTGCAAATTGATGGAGTCTGTGGGAAGGCATGAGGCTTCAAACTGTAATATCTTAGAGAAGCATTTTTTGAACTCTTCATGTTTAATCAATTCGGTGAGGGGCACAGGGATTCTAATTTTTTGAATTTGATGCTCAAAGTTGAAAGAAGATGTAATCTTTGGGGTTTCCCTCACTTCAAGAACATGACTCTGGACCATTGGAGAGAGGGGTTGGGCCTTATTACCTTTGTTGTTTTCTGCTACTTCACTAGCAAGGTTCTCTGTTCTAGGGAAGTGTTCAGGAACATCAGGTGCTGCTATCTTTTTCTTGGACCTCAGGTTATACCTACCTTGGCTGCTACTAGCCTTGTCTCCCTTGCTAAGTTCATTTAGTTGACTGTCCATGAGAGATTCCTCGTATGCTGATTGAGTGATATGAGGAAAAGGAGGAGCTTCTCTGAAGCAGTGGATTTCAGGATCAAGCCCATCTGTTTCCCCTTCTTCCTCATCGGCCACAAAATTATTTTGAAAAGGGGCCTGAATTTTTTGGTCTTCTGTATCTCTTCTCCTCCGGTCTCTTTTCATAGTTGGGGGAGCAATATTGTTTGGCCTCCTGAATCCTCCTTTTCTTTCGTTATTTTGAGGATTTTTGGTATGCTTTCCTTCCCTCCACCTTCATTCTCTCCATCTTTGCAGACAGAGACTTCACCATCTTGGTCAGTTCATCCAATTGAGAGTGAGGCACCGAGGGGCTAGAAGTTGAGGCTTCAGATCTTCCCTTTCTCCTATCTGCATCAGTCTTATTTCTCAACCTATCAACTGCTAAAACATTTGATTCCACCTCTATGGATGCATCTTGCATCTTAGCTAGGGAGATAACTCTTCTTTCTCTCAATAGAAGACAAAAGTTGGGGTCGAATGCATTAGCATAAGAAATTTTGGTAGAGGCTTCTGTGGGCTTTATCTCAGCAGGAATCTTATTATGCATCTTATTGAATCTTTTGGAGAAGTCGGAGACAGAATATCCTTCCATTTTCTTCAAAGACTCGAACTCTGTCATGTAATACATGAAATCCTTCTTATCTCCCCGTTGCCTCAGGAAAGCACTATCTAGAGCTTCAATCCCAATAATAGATCTGGGGGCCAATCCCCTAAACCATTTCCTCACCTCACCAGCTAGGCTCTGGATGAAGACTCTCATCCAAACATCTTCATTTTCAATGTTCAGGTTGTCTACATAACTATAGAAAGCATCCAGGTGTTCTTCTGTTGTTATGTCCTCTTCCCCAGTGAACTTGGGCATATATTTCAGATAATCTCTAGCAGGGAGAGGATTCATAGGATGAGGTACGATTAAGGGAGCATATATGGCAGTGACTATGGTGTCCATTCTATTTGGAGGGGGATTATCACCATCCATAGGAACTATAGGTGTGGGGGAACTAGGAAGCAATGAGGTTTGAAGTGGACAGATAGGAGCTGAGCTTACAGAGTGGGAGAGGGACTGCAACAAATCTGGAGAATAGGCTTGCGGGCTCAAAGGCACAGAAAATTCCCTTCCCTCAACAACAGTAACAATAGGAGGAGGTGTGGTAAAACCCGGGGTAGGAGACTATTCAGAGGTGCTAGGTCTGAACCAGGGTACCACCTCTAGGGAGAAAGGAGTGACAATAGTTTCTCCTAATAATTCGAGACTAGGAGGAGAAAAACCAGCAGGAACACTCCCGAAATTTAGACTACGAGAAACTCCAATGGAAGGTAATAAAATAGGACGAAATGAAGGGGATGGAGTTTCTATAAAATCATGAAAACTATCAGAAATACCTAGTTTATCAGTAGAAGCACCATCTCCATAGTACTTTCCTTTCCTGATAATCTTCTCTGGGTTAGCTTCAGGTGGTGCTAACAGCAGCTGAGGATTAGACCTTGTGTGTCTGCCTCTAGAAGCCACGGCTAAAACAATGGAGCAATTTATGGGTTCACATCAATGGAATTCCCCAGTGGAGTCACATCAGTGGAGTCACCAGGTGCACAGTAGCAATATCAATAGTTCTGATATCTTATGCACCTTCAGAATCAGTTGATCATTGCCATTCAATCGCGGGGAAAATATTCAACTTCGTCCTCGGCAACGGTGCCAGAAATGTTAGCGTTATAAGTCACTCCTGGATTGCGACAGGAGTAGAGCCCAACACCCATTAGTTTTATGTCACGATAAGTTTAATGGATGATCAAATGGTTAGAGACCCAGGATGGAATCACTCTAACTTAGGGACAAGGTCTGGTATGTAAAGAACAAAGGAGGTCTTGATCTAACTTCAGACAGTGGGATGATTGTAAGATGAGTAGGTGGAAGACTTGGTGAGAGGAGTGAGCAAAACTACCTCAAGAAACAGGCCTTTCAGTAGTTTGTAGAAGAAAAACTATGAATGTAAGATCTTCTTGGTTCAGAGTTTCGGGGAACTGAAGGGGTGACTTGACTGGATCCTCCAATTCCAATTCATTCAGCATTGAGAAAATCACAAGAACTAATTAGAGACAATGCAACTGTTACAGGGATCCAACCTACATCATCCTATAACAGTTACAACTCAACTGGATCCTCCAATTTCGAGCTGTTCTAACACAGTGAAAACAAAGATATGAAAGAAACTGACATTCATAAGGAAAGAAGTCTTAAGGGTCAATAAATAACCAGAATAACCAGTGCTTCGTTAAAGCTTTTACAATTGGGAGCCTTGCTCAACCATCGATCCACAAAAATACAAAAAACTGAGTATATCTACTCAAAGTAATATGCCCAACAGAGGCATGCTCGGACCTCCAACGCATGGCCTCCCATACCTTCCATTTATGGCTCGAGCTAAGATTTCACCTACCTACTTGATTTTCATTAACTGATTCCCCAGGGAGTGGCCGAGATGATACCTTTAGGAGAATACCACATGCCTTCTCTCTGTGGGTGCTTCGACATTTCTTTTTTTGGGGATTTCTACTTCCCCTACCTTCAAATTTTCTGGTGCCCAATCTTGCGAAACGGATTTCCAGGATCAACGATTGGATCAGCTTTAAAACTGATGGCCATGATCATTTTCCCTTGGACACATTGGCTCCACTCTCCTCATCTACTTTGTCCCTTTTCCATACGACCCAGTGCTGTGACCGTGGGCCCGCACCGAGAGGGGCCTTCAGCACTTCGTGTTTCGTGGATGGGAGGGAGTTGATCCTTGCTCTTCAAAGTCATGATAGGTGAAGCAACGATAGAGCCCAATCGTGCGCCATGTGTTCCTCTTTGATCAGATGGCCCTGAACATCTTCGGTGATGCTATGGGCCCGGGTCTTGGATGCCTTCGCATCTCTCATCTCGCGTTTCACCAACAATTTTTGGAAAGAACTATTCAAGCTACAAGGCACCCAATTGCATCTCATCACATCTTATCATCCCCAGACTGATGGTCACACTGAAGTTGTCAACAAGTGTTTGAAAACATACTTGAGGTGTTTTTCATCAGAAAATAAAAATTAGTGGGCTCAATGCTTACCACTAGTTGAATGGTGGTACAACACTTCATACCATATAGCTACCTGCATGACTCCTTTTGAAGTGGTATATGGACAAAATCCACCTTCAGTGCTCTCATATTTACTAGTTGTCTCGAAGGTCCAAGCGGTTGACCAAACGCTTACAGTTCGAGAGGCTATTCTACATACCCTCAAAGAGAATTTGGTCATGGCCCAGAATTACATGAAGCAACAAGAAGATAAAGTGCGCTTTGAACGTCAATTTGAAGAAGGGGATTAGGTGTTTCTTCGACTTCAACCTTACAAGAAAAATTCCCTCAAGGATGACCATTTTCAGAAAGTGGTGCCCAAATTTTATGGTCCTTATATCGTTCTCAAGCATGTGGGATAGGTGGCCTATCAGTTAACCTTGCCCATTCATTCTAAGATACATTTTTTTTTTCATGTTTCCTTCTTAAATAAGGTGATTGGAACTAAGTGCCAAACTCAAACCAACCTTCCCATGTTGGAAGAAGAAGGCTCCATTTAGCTACAGCCAGAAGCAGTTTTGGACCAGCATGAGCGTCGCCTACATCAACGAACCATCAAGGAAGTGTTAGTCCAATGGAAAGATACAAACCCTGCAGATGCCACTTGGGAACCAACTACCATTCTACAACAATTTCCACATCTCAAGACTTGAGGACAAGGTTGTTTTTAAGGGGGNATAGGTAGAATAATATATTTCAATGTAATAAAGGTCAATATTAATAAGGCCTAGAAATAAGGAATAATAAGTCGAATGTAATAAGACCTAATAGAAGCTTCCGCTTCTAGAAGGATCTTCCTCTAGATGGTTCTTTTGATAGACATATTTAGTATAAATAGGAGTCGAGGGTATGAGAACTATTGTGTTGGATATTATTATAATAGAGACCTACTCTGTTGGAGGTTTCCCCCTCGAAGAGGCAAGTGAACATTGTTCTCAGTAATTTAAGTGCTCTTTCTAGTGTTATTTTGGTATCATTTTGGTATTATTGTGGTGTTGTTCTATTTATATTATTGCTCATCTACCATTTCTAGCATTTTATTTATGTCTGCATAATTTTATATCTAGAATATTACACATTAGACGTTGGGTAGTCGTGTACTTTTGATCCACCTTACTTCGCAAGTTCATTAATCTAGAACTCTGAGATATTGTTGTGATGTTCTTTGAAAAATTTTGAAGCCATAGGCCCAAAGTCCTGAGTAAGTTCCTATCGAGCTAGCACTTGGCCACAACCCATGGTCGTATAGGATGGGTATAGTGCCTGAAAATTATTGCAAAATAGGGGAGAGCTTAGAAAGAAAAGATCTGCGAGGATTCTTGATTACTCGAGAACCACAGAATGAAATCTGAAAGTTTTATTGAATCAGATTGGTTTATGAATACTGTGGAATTTGTTAAGGACTGATGGTCTAACAAATTCGGTTGAGTGCACATTATGTTTGCAGAGTTAACGATTTTCAGAACCAAAATGAAATGGAGGAGGGACATAATGCTTCCAGTTTAGAGAATGAATCTAGAGGAATGGATGTCCATTTGGGAGTTGAAGGATTGAACTCCAATGGGCATGGAGAATATATAGATAAGAAGGGAAACATGATTAAAATTATTGAAAGGTTGTAGAAAGATGTCCAAACTCACCGATCGGATAACATAAATCTCATGAAATCCAGGGATCAACAAGGAGAATTCAACATAAAGTTGATACAGATCATGGAAAGGATAGAAAAGAAATTGGATAAGGAGAGTGAATCGAGTAAATCAGGAAGTCATGGGTCTCCTGATGAAAATATTAAATCAATGAGTGTTCACAGACACCATCATCACTCCCAAGGGCACTCTTAGAGGAGGGAACACAATAGTTCAAGCCCATCTCCTACAAGAAAGAATATGAGATTTGGATTGGATGAACTGAAGGGATAAATGAACAAGATTAAACCTCGTATGTTTGATGGAGAGCACTAGAAGGAGGAATATGTTGAGACATGGCTTCTTGGCATGAGGAAATATTTTCCAAATACAGAATTACTCCTCACATGTAGAAGGAAGAATTACAATGTATCAACTGAAAGGAAAGGCATCCATGTGGTGGGATCAACTTGTGCAGGTGAGGCACATTAAAGAGAAAAATGTTACTTGGAAGGAATTCAAGAAGTATGTTGAAAATAAATACTTAACTAAGAGATACTATGACAGAAAGATGAAAGATTTCTTTGAACTCAAGCTGGGTAGTATGTCCATTGATGAATATGAGCAAAGGTTTTTGGAATTTCTAAAGTTTGTCCCTTTCATCAAAGATGAGACTGTCAAAATTCAAAGGTATCTGATTGGAATTCCACCTTCCATCAGTGACAAGATCCAACATGATGATCCTAAAGCTATGGAAGAAACTATAAGGAGAGAAAAATGCCTATATGAGCAGCAAAGAGAAAATCCCTCTTTCCAGAAGGCTTGGGATGACAAGAAAAAGTTCAATAAAGAGCAGAGACAAAAGGTAAACAAGACTCCCTTTTTCAGAAAAATTCCTCAAGGACAACCATCTTTTAGAGAGAAGGGAATGGCTGAGGTAGGGAGACAAATACTAAGGTAGAGGCCCATTAAATTTTGGGCTTTTCAGGGAGACCACAAGTATATATATTGTCCCCACAAAAAAAGAAAAATGAGAGTTGTCCACAATGTTCAACAAGAAGAAATAGTGGAAGACATGGGCAGTAGAATACCAAGGATCTATGCAGCCTTGGACAACCAACAAGTTGAGTTTCAATCACACATGATTTAAGTTGAAGGTATGATCAATAACCATGTCGTTACTATTTTAATTGATTCAAGGACTAGTCATAGTTATATAGATCCCAAGATGGTGGAAATTTTTCATTTTCCAAGAAACAAGCATGGAAAATCTTGGTTAGTGCAGCTGGCTATAGGAGCCAAAAGAAAATTTACTAAGTTGGTTAAGTCCTATCCAGTGGACATGAACCGGTTGAGCACAAGGGATGAATTGAAAATATTACCTTTAGGTTCCTATGACTGTCTAATTGGGATGGATTGGTTGGACCAACACCATTCCATATTAGACTATAATAACAAGGCATTCACTTGCCTGGATGAGGAAGGAAATTAGAGAATAGTCCATGGAATTCCTAGAGCAGTTGCTATCAGAGAAATCTCAGCAATGCAGCTGAAGAAGTGCTACAGGAAAGGATTCCAAATATTTGCAGCTTAGATGGATGAAGCACCTAAGGATAAGGTGTCAAATATTGAAGACCATGCATAATTAAAATATTTTTAGGATGTATTACAAGAGGTACCCAGTCTACCCCCGAAGAGAGATATTGATTTCTCTATAAACATGATGCTTGGAGAAGCTCCAGTGTCAAAAACTCCTTAAAGAATGAGTACACCAGAGCTGAAAGAACTATAATTCCATCTTGAAGAACTTCTGAAGAAGGGGTATATACGCCCAAGTGTGTCACCTTGGGGTGCCCTGGTCCTGTTAGTGAAGAAGAAATATGGGACATTGATATTTTCCATCGATTTCAGATAGTTGAATAAAGTTACTATAAAGAACAAGTAACCCTTGCCAAGGATTGATGATCTCTTTGATTAGTTGAAGGATGCCAAGATATTTTCAAAAATATATCTTAGGTCAAGGTACCATCAGGTAAGGATAAAGGATGAACACATCAACAATATCACCTTCAGAACAACTTATGGTCATTATGAATTCACAGTGGTTCCATTAGGGTTATCAAATGCACTCATTGTTTTCATGTGCCTAATGAATGGTGTATTTAGGGAATATCTAGACAAGTTTGTCATTGTATTTTTGGATGAAATCCTGGTGTATTCCAAGTCGGAAGAAGAGCATGAACATGATATGAGGATGGTGTTGTAGGTGCTAAGAGAGAACCAACTGTATGCCAAATTGAGAAAGTGCTCATTTCGTCAAAAGCAGATCCATTATTTGGGACATATCATTTCGATATATGGGATAGTCATGGATCCTAAGAAGATAGAAGCCATAAGAGAATGGTCAATGTCGAAGAATGTGACAGGATTCAGATCCTTTATGGGTCTAGCTAGATATTACAAGATATTCATTATAGGGTTCTTAAGAATATCTCACCCCTTCACTTCCTTACAAAGGAAGGAAAATAAATTTCAATGGACAAAAGAATGTGAGAGAAGCTTACAACAATTGAAGCAGTTTTTAACCAGTTCTCCAATACTAAGGATTGAAGATCCTAATGAATATTTGGTAGTGTGTACAGATGCATGCAAAGAAGGACTAGGAAGAGTACTCATTCAGAATGGGTTTGTGGTATGTTATGAATCTAGAAAGCTGAAGGATCATGAAAAGAACTATGCAACTCATGATTTGGAGTTGTCGGCCATTGTACACGCTCTAAAGAAATGGAGACATTACCTCATGGAAAATAGGTTTGAACTGAGGACATACCATAATGGTCTAAAGTATTTATTTGATCAGCCAACCTTAAATGCTAGGCAGAGTAGATGGTTGGAATTCTTTTTTCAGTATGAATTTGATATCAAGAATATCAAAGGAAAGGAGAAAAAAGTGGTTGATGCACTCAACAGAAGAGTGCATGAACTACATGCTACAACCATTAACATGTATCAAACTTATATTAAAGGCATAATTTCAGAAGTTGCAAATGCAGATTTGCAGTACATGGAATTGGTGACAAAGCTACATCAAGGTAAGATGCTACAGAAAGTGGAAGATTATAGATTGGAAGCTGATGAAAAACTCATGTACAAAAGCATAAATTATGTACCTAATTTCTAGGAATTGAGAATAATGATGTTGAAAGAAATGCATAATGTGCCTTATGTTGGGCACCCTGGATATAAGAAAACAGTGGTAGAAGTCAAGAGCCATTACTTTTGGCCAGGTATGAAGAAGGAAATTGTAGAATACATCATCGTAAGTATGGAGTGTCAGAAGTTCAAAGATGAATATAGGCATCCAGCAGGGTTGCTACAGCCTTTACCCATTCCTGAGTGGAAGTGGGAAGTGGTGATAATGGATTTCATCACATGATTGCCTGGAACAAATAAGCAACATGATTCCATAATGGTGGTGGTGGATAAGCTTACAAAAGATTCCCATTTTATTCCATTGAAGACTATTCACAAGGAAGTAGCACGATTGCACGGTATTCCAAAGACAATTGTGTTTGATAGAGACCCAAAATTTACCTCAAAGTTCTGCAAGGGGTTATTCAAAGGGTTCAGAACAAATATGAACTTCAACACTTCTTATCATCCTGAGTCTAATGGGAAGACAAAGAGGGTGAACCAAGTGATAGAAGATATTCTAAGGATGTATGTGATGGAAAAAACATCTAAATGGGAAGACTACCTACACTTCGTAGAATTTGCCTACAACAATGGGTATCAAGCATCACTAAAGATGATCCTGTTTGAAGCACTTTATGGAAGAAGGTGCAACACACCAATAAGTTGGGATAACCCAACTGATAGGACAGTGGTTGGGCCAGAGTTGATCAAGGAAATGGAAGAGAAAATGTTGAATATTAAGCAGAATTTGAAGGTTTCCCAAGATAGGAAGAAAAGCTATGCTTATAAGAACAAGACCCATAGGGAGTTTAAAGCGGGTGATCATATTTTCTTGAAAGTGAAAGTCAACAGAAGTTCCCTGAAACTGGGAAACTATTCCAAGTTGGCCACCAGATATTATGGGCCATTTGAAATCTTAGAAAGGATTGGACCAGTTGCATGTATGCTTGCATTTCTTGCATCCATGACTATACATAATGTGTTTCATGTTTCATTGCTTAAGAAATATATACATGATCCTAATCATGTGATTGATTAGAATGTGATTCAAGTGGAGCAAGACGATGTCTTGCAAGTGCATCTGGTGTGCATATTGGACCAAAAGAGAAAACAACTCTGGAATCGATCCATAGGGCTTGTAAAGGTCCAATGGGCCTGGTACAATCCTGAGGATGTGACGTGGGAGCATGAGGATGTTATGCAAGCAGAATACACACATCTTTTTTAAGATTTTGAAAATCTTGTTGATGCTATGTAAATAAATTGCACTAAGGACAGTGAAAAAATAAAGGGAGGGGATTGTAATACCCCAGGCTAAGCCCCTATTAAATGTACTGATGTTTGTAGGTTGGTGAGCCAAGTGTTGATAAGATGGTAGGCTTATGTGTTATTAGGACATAGGCCAGAGAGCCTAGGCGTTAAAGGCCATAAGCCTGATTTTTGTATATGTAATTATGCATATCATTAATAAAATTTATACATCGCTACGTGTAGACTGACCACAAAGAAAGAGTGATGGGGGGCGAAGCTCCACTAGGATGGGTAAGGGAGAGGGGGCTGAGAGTTTGGAAATATGGGACAATCTTAAGGGCTTAAGTCCAAGAGAATAATAATTTTTTATTATTCCAAAATCTAATTAGAAGGATATGTTTTTATCCTAAGTTCCTTTGGGAGGACGGGTGACTTCCAAATGGAAAGGAATGTGCGTCATGGGTGACATGTGTTGGCTCAGGAACATGCAGTTTAAGCTATAAAGTCATCTTTTTTGGGGGGGTCATTTTCTTTTCTCCCATCCTTCGCCTAACTGGGGGGCCTCCATCGTGGATGTCTGCATCTTTCGCGTACCTCTGAAACCAGTAACCCGTGAAGATAAAATGTGTTTCTCCTGTGAAGCCCAACATATTTGTACATTACAAAATCATGTTGTGCCTTACTGAATTGTGGTTGTTGTCATTCCATGATTTATATTGAGATTTGTTGTTGTCCTCACCTTGCTGGAAACTGAGTGGAAGTTGCTTGAAGAAGCGGGTTGTCAGTCCTATGGTTAAAGAAGTCGGTTGTTAGGCTCATGTTGAAGAGGCAGGTTGTCAGACATGTGAGCAACTCTCTCCAGGTGAGAGAGTTTGTTGGGAAGTGATTTTCTCCTAGAGAGAGTCCAACACTAGCTACAGAGCTCTGATAATTCTTGGTCTATCTTGTTGCTAAGACCCTGAAATGGGAATTGGAGCAGTCGAAGGACTGTAGAATGGTGAAGGTGCATATTCCCAAGGTGGAACAGGCATGTGGGGAATGATATTTTGTGAGTAGTGGGGGTAAGAAGGATCCTGGAGAGAATCCTTCTAGTTGTACTGTGCAGTCTCTTGTAACCTCACCCTAGTCTAGGATTCCCTTGCCCTAGGTGGAGCTTCATCCTAGCTCAGGGGTGACCCACTACTGAGCATGATCAGTAGCAATTATACACTGTGGATCCATGTCAGCAAGATTCTACATATCCACCAAGAATACATTATGGATCTATGTATTTAAAAACTCAGACACAAGACATAGCCACGAGACATACAAAGTGGATCTATGTGTCAATTCAAATCACAAATACTCCATCGCAACCTAGACCAAAAATGAAGAGGTCCAGGGTCTTTAATCTCGTCATTCATTAGTATGAATCTAGCCATGTGATTACAGGCATTGAAGTCAAACATGGTTAGAAACCACTTAATTACCGATCGTTAATGGAAACCATTAACAAGTGCGAGGAAATCACCATTGATGTCAATGAACCCCAAGGTACGATAGTACAGTCCAATGAGAGAGAATAAATGATTTGAGGTCGAACACTCGATGGAATATTTCGATCATGGATAAATGATGTAAATCCACTGTCGAAAGAGAAGAAACCTGCCATTGAGGCATGCAGGTACTAAGGTACTGAGTAGTTTCTAGGTCTCGTTCCTAGATAATGAGTTGAAGTCGACAGGAAAAGACTCTTCACAGGAGGGCCTTGATGTATCCCCCATCAAATGACATGAAACAAGTAACAGATTTAGGGTAGAGAAAAGTATGAATATGATTCATAATGGACATAAGGAAGGCCGACATGATAAGAATGAACAATTGCAAATGGCTGACTCAATATAGGGCTCAGTTGAACTTCTCTTGAGCATATTGATAGCACGACACTGGGCTTGGCAGCATAGACTCAAGGATGACCCGAGATGTGAACTTCAGAAGGTCAGACAAGAGACAAATGGATTTCCCAACCCAGATTCAAATAATAAAGGGGGTGCCATGTTCAAGAGCCATGCTTACTACCATTAACACAAATATAGAGACACATCCCTTTCCCAAATTCCTCCCCACCATTTTTGGCGAGTACCTCTTTATTTTTACGCAAGCTTGAGGAGGATAACATATGCTTGTTGATGTAAGCTCATCCTTCGAATGAGTCCCTCGAAGTATTCTTAACGAACCCTAAGAAGGAGTCGTTCGGTCCTGTATGGGTCTATCAATGTTTTTTTAACGAGTCCAAAGATAGAAAACTCAAAGGTTTTTCATGTTTATAGAGTTTGGAAAAACACTTAAAAGAGAACTCTCTCAGTTCCTTTTTTGTAAAATAGTTCGATAGGACCAAAAAAGTGATAAGTTATCACCCGTCAAATATTTTATTCAAATACTTTTACGATCATGAACAAAACAAGGTCGCTTGGCAATATTTTCATTTTTAAAGAGTCTGAAAAGAGCTTAAATATTACTCCGTAAGTTTCGTTATTTTTGTGTTACCATGACGAGTACGAAAAGATGACAAAAGTATACTCGGTTATGTTCTCATCATTTTTCGAGCATGAGAACGAACAAAGACTAAGCTCGAGGTTTTTCTAAAAAAACCTAAAAAGTAATCGTACATGTGACAAAAAAGACAAACAAATCGTAAAAAAGTGTCCGTACTCTATTGTTCGGAACCCTGGCATGCTCATCTGCGAGAAACAACACTCACAAGACCATTAGGTTATTGAGAAAATATATTTAAATAATATAAAATATATTTAGAAAAAGTAAAAAATGAGATAAATAGAGGTAAGAACGCATTTTCACTATTTCATTTGTATTTGATCAAAAAACTTTGTCCAAAATCCCTTTTTATCGTTTAATGGGGCATTTTTTATCATTATATATATATATATATATATATATATACATGAGGCTTCTACCATTTTATTTTTCTTTATATGATACATGTGATGTGTGATTTGGTTTTATAAATGTCTCAGATGTCTGTCTAGCACATAATTAGCTAATGCATCATTCAATGTATTTAGACATCTAGGAATGTGTTGATACTTGATATAATCAAAATAGCGTTCCAAGAGGCGAATTCATAAATATACCCGTAACAAAGTAGGACTTCGAATAGCATAGACATTACTTAACTGTAGCACCACTAGCTATGAATCAAGTCGTATAACTAGATGACGAATCCCAAGTAAGATAGCATTAGTCAACAATTTGATAATGACGCTATACTCTACTATATTATTGGTTTCACGACCGAGGAAAACACCATGTAGATTGATAAGTTCATTTGTGGGTGAATAGATTTCCCATGCAACAGAAGCTTGGTTCTAAGTACTACGACTAGCACCATCAGTGAAGCCAAGGTAGGGTAACAAAGACTCTGACATCTGAAAACCAAGCACAACACGGGATAAGCGGTCGAGGGTAGAAATCGAATAATGAAGAAAAAATGCACAAACGCAGCATGCAACAATATGATACAGTAAAATACAAGTACTCATGCCAAGATAGTCTAAGAATAGTACTTCTTCAAGTAAATCCCATTTCTGGGTTCACTCAAAGGAATGCCATCATAATCTACTAACTCATAATCTCCCTTCTCCATCAATCATTTGACAATATAAGGGCCTTTCCACATAGCCTCGAATTTCCTGGCTCCTAGAAAATCACGATCTTGTTCATAGAGGAGAACTAAATCACCCTCAGAGAAAACATGTGGCTTGACATGTTTGTCGTATTAGTCTTTGACGCATTTCTTCTGGGTTTCAATAACTAGGGTGGCATCACGACGGGCTTCGTCCAATTGCATCAGATACAACATACGTTCTTCTTCAGTAGAGGTGTTTGGAAGAATTTCAACGGCTAGTTTTAACGATGGAATTTCACATTCAATTGATAGTATAGCTTCTATACCATACACTAATTAGAAATGTGTAAACCCCATGGCAGACTTCACGAACATCCAATAGGCCCATAATGCTGAGAACAACATCATGTGCCATCTTGTTTTCTGAATTCCTATAATCTGTCGAAGAATGGTGATAAGAACCTTATTGATCGCTTCGACTTGGCCACTGGCCTACGGATAGTAGGGGGTTGAGTTTTCATGTCGAAGACCCAAATTTTTTGTAAGATCATATATCATGAAGTTTCAAAAGTGGATACCGTGATCAATGACAATAGATTGTGTGATTCCAAATCGTGTGATGATGTGATTGAAAATGAAAAGTGATGTAGTTTTTCCAGTGTTGTTGAATGTAGGCATCATCTTAGCCCATTTCATGAAATAATCCACATCTACAATAATATATCCATGCCCCCCGACCGAGTGAGGGTTACAGGTCATGAAATCGATACCCCATTTAGCGAAAGGTCCAATGGAAACTACAGGGTGTAAGGGAGCGGGATGAGATCTTATCTTATTGTTGTATGTTTGGCAAGCATGGCATTTTTGAACGGAAGTAATACAATATTTAAATAAAGAAGGCCAAAAATATCCAACGTGTAAGATCTTCTGGGAAGTAGCATACCCTGACATGTGACCACCACATGATCTTGAGTGGAAGTCATTTAAATCTTTCTCAGCTTCATCATAGGTGAGACAGCGTCGAAAAATAGAGTCAACCCCATGGAAATAAAGAGTGTCACCGAGGATGATGTATTAACGAGCTTGATAGTGGATTCGAGGATGATCAGTGCTAAACAAATTGGGCTGGAAAGTATGAGTTTGGATATAGACAATGATATCCCCATACCAAAGGTTGTCATAACTGATCAGAAAAAGAGACTCATCGGGTAAAGAGTCCTCTGCTACATTTTTTGTCTCAGTGCAGGGAAGGTCACATATCAGTTTAGCAAACACCAAGGATTTCTTAGACTTAGCACGTTTGAATTCTAAGTCAAGATCCTTGAGAATGACTATCCATTGGGAGTATTTTTCCCCGAGCAATAGGTGGGTAAGAATGTGTTGCATGGGATTGCAATCAGAAATTACAATGGTCTTGTGTAGTAAGATATAGTGATGGAATCGTTGGACAACTTGGACAGCTACCAAGGCCAGTTTTTCAACATGAAAATACTTGGATTCCGTAGTCGTGAGACTCTGACTCAAATAATAAATTACATGTTTGTTGTGTAAATCGTCTTCTTGGACCAAAACCATGGCGATGGTCGAATCTGAAGCAACGAGATAAAGGAAATAATCTCGACTATAATCGGGTGGAAAAGTAGTGGGGTACAGGTTAAAGTCAATTTCAAAGCATTGGAGGATTTGTTAGCAGTGGTTTCCCATACAAACTCAAAGCCTTTCTTTAATAGTCGAGTAAATCTGAGGGTTAACTCAACATAGTTTGGGATAAAACGACGTAGAAATTTTCCCTTCCCTTGCAAACTTTGTAGTTGGCGAAGTGAGGAAGGAGGAGGGAGATTGAGGATCGCCTTGACCTTCAAAGGATCTACCATGATCCCCTGACATGACACAATAAATCCCAGGAGTCGGCCAAAATCCACACAAAAGACACATTTGTGTAAGTTTAAGCATATATGATAGAACCGACAGAGAAGGAAAATTGCAGGAGGTGGGACGGATGATCACTACGATGCATGGAATGTGTTGGTAGGTCATATAAATATGGTTGTACAATGTGCTTAATATCATGGAAAGCATGAGACATAGTATGTTGAAACGTTGCACCGACATTCTTTAAACCGAAGGGCAGTTTCTAGTAGGCAAAAGTGCCCCAAGGAAAAAAAAAATGGTTTTGTGTTGATCCATGAGTAAGATGTTGATTTGATTATATCCGGAGAAACCATCCATCAAAGAGAATATTTCACTTCCAGCACAATGGTCGACGATTTGGTCAACGAAGGGGGTAGGAAAGTTGTCCTTAGGAAAAGCTTTGTTGATATCCCGATAATCAACATAGATACTAATGGTACCTTGTTTCTTATTAATCGGAACTAGATTGGATACCCAATCAGTCAAAGCCATGGGGGTGGACCAGACGAAGTCTCTGCCGGACAGGTTTGGCGCCTGGGAATGTCTTAATTTCGTGTACAACAATATCGGCGTCAATGTCGGGCATCTCTTCATAGCTCCACGTGAAGATGTCACAAAATTCTTGGAAAAGTGACTTATATGTGACAAACTCCTCAGTGGAATAGGAATCTCTAATATGGACATTTTCAACAATGCCAGGTTTGATAGAGATTTCCAGGGGGATGGTGGGTGAAATTTTACTTAAGTTCCCTTCATATAACACATCATGTGTGGAGTCAGGAATCGAAGCAATAAGGACAACGGTCGACAGGGTTGAGATCTATTAGTAACTCTCGAGTGTGTGTTGTTCGAGAAAGAGAATGGAATGATGATGTCCATTGTCCCAAGGGGTATCTTCCATCGACAAAACTGACATAATCATCTTGTCCATGGAAAAATAGCATGGAACATATCAGGAGACAAATCACCGAGAGAGGGAGTAGAAGGGTCAGCCCATTGAATGGCATGGTAGGCAGATTCAATCGAAGTTAAAGCCATCCAGTCGTCGTAGCAAAGATAATCACCGGGGGTGGGTACTATCCATGGGTCAAAAGACAATGGAGTTTCATGGACGGAGGTGGATATCATGTTAATCGAGCCAACCAAAGGAGGTGGAACGTTGGGTGGTGGGATTGGAAACGTACCCATCAAAGTGGAATCTTTTAGTAGACCCACACCGACATTCTCATACCCAGGGGGTGTCTTTACGATGAAAGGGACATTGTTGGTACATGTATCGAAGTTAAAGAAGGCCAATTGGTCTACTGTAACTAATTTTCCCTCATGTGGAAAGTGCATGATATAGAAAAGAGTAGACATGAATGCACGCATGGAATTGATCCAACTACGGCCAAGCAAAATATTGTAATCGAGAGGAGCGTCAAAGACCTCAACTTCAATGTTGACCGTTTTTCCTTCTAACGTAATAGGCAACGATGGGAGGACACTATAAGGTTTAAATCCAGAGCCATTAAAGGATTTGAGTGTGTTGTGTGATTCAGATAAGGGAGGAGAGCTGATGGCTTTCCAGCAGGAAATAGACATGACACAAGTTGAAGCACCCTCATCAATAATTGTTCTACAAATTTTCTTGTCAGAGACAACAACTTGTATTTGAAATGCGAGCTGAGGGGGTAAACTTGGAATGTGATATTCCAAGTCAAATATTATTAAATGTGTATCCGTAGGGTCGATTCCATGGATAGATTTCAACAGTTCCTTGTGTTGTGTCTGACAACTCTAAAGGACTTCAAGGACTGATATCGTAGACAATGCTTGTGCTAGATCTTCTACTATACTGTAGTTCTGGGTAGCATGTGCATGAGGATTGAAAGAATAATTTCGAACCATGCCCTTGGGAGGAGGCAAAGGACTGTATCGGGGTTCGGTCATTTGAGATGAAGAGGACCATTGGAAGGTGGAGCTGAGGGAGATTGTTGAACCAACGAAGGTGGTATATCGTCAACTTTCTCCTTGGAGGAAGGGTAATCTTTGGCATGAGTGGTAAGTGTGATGTCATTCTTCTTTGAATCATCGTTACACATAAGTACATAAAAGGTGGTGGAGAAAGAAGTTTGATCATGGATGACCAATTGAGTCTGTTGTTGAGAAGGGAAGGGTTGAGACAAGATGGAAGGGGTAGGAGGTTTTGGGGTCCCTTGGAGGAACTTCATGACCTCAGCACGTCTCGGACAATCGTTCGTGTAGTGATCATCACCACAGATAAGGAAAGGATAGTGAGGTTTGCATTTATCCTTATCTTCAGCAGGTTGTGTCTTGGCCTTCTCGGATTGTGGGTTGTTATTCTTATCCTCCTTATTCCTACCCTTCCCTTTTTTAGATTTATTCCTATTGGTAGGAGTTGATTGAACGACATTCACTTCTGAAGTTTTACCGGTGGGAGGGGTGGGCATCAGAGCAGTTTGAGAATTAGAAGCATGGGATTTCGGCATGGTGTGAGAGGTCTGTATAGATTGAGGTTGAGCATGGAAAGTACCTATCACACCATCAACGGCATGAGAAGCCACTAGGGTTTTTTAGGTGGTCATGGTAGAAGGACAAGGTGCATCAGGGAGAAGATCGCAAAGAGTACCCGTTTGTGAATAAATGAGATCGAGATACTAGGCACAACTGATCACTTGTTCTTATGTGACAACTCCACCCATAGCAATGTCTTTAGATATGTCATTCATGAAGGATTTTGTGAACCATTATTCCAATAACTAATCGAGAAGATCGAGTTTGATTAGAAGACATCTTTGTCTCCACTCATGAATGTGATCAGAGATATGAGTGGCTTTACTTTGCTTGAAAGAACTCAAAATATCGGTCCTTGTTTCATAACGTATTGGCAATAGGTAGTGAATGAGAAAATCCATAGCTAGGGTGTTGAAATTGGTGAAGAAGCCTCATGGTAATTCTATATACCACTTTGCAGCTGAACTCGTGAGAGTTCATTGAAAAAGGCATAACCAGATGGAGTCATCCATCAAAGAGTTGGATGAATGCCAAAGGTGGAAATTCATTAAATGATTGTTCGGGTCCTCTCAAGGTTTACCATCGAACTTAGGAATGTCGGATGGTAGTTTGGCGGGTATGACAAGCCAATGAGGAGAGTGACAGATAGGGTCATTCAAAATTCAAGACAGATCAGGGAGGTCAAAAGTGGCTAGAAAGGGTAACTGTCTATTCACGTGAGGGTATTGATGACTTTGGGGAGGAAGTCCCATCGGTATACCAGTAGGACCGTAAGCAGTTTGCATATAACATGAAGATTTGGGTAGATTCAGTTGTTGGTGTGGTGGCAGGTAGCCCTTGGGGTTGTACAGATTAGGTACATTCCCTTGGAAATGGATAGTAGATGGAATTTTTGAACCCCAAATGGGATTGGAGGTTCCAGGGTAAGGTTGGCCCGTACTAGGGGGTACGAAAGTGGTGACTTGAGGATGTTTCCCCCCAATCAATTGAGTATTACCCTAGGTAAGAAAGTTCCAATAATGGTCTAACATTGTCGGGATGTTCTGTCCATAGGGTGGGGTTGGTGGGGGTTGTCCTCTTAATGGAGGTTGATATTGGCCCCAAGGGTTAAATTGTCTACCAACAGGAATATGATAATTAGGTGTGAAAGACTGAGTAACGCCACTAGGGTCGGATCCACTAGTGAGGGGTGGATAAGACCCTCCAGAAGGGGGCTGAGGGAGTGTTGGAATAAAACCAGGAACAGGATTGTTCCCAGGAGGGATGAAGACTCCAGAAATTTTAGATGGAACTTGGGTAGGATTGGGAATACAAGCATTCAATGCATTATACCCAAGAGGAAGTGATGGGATCTGACTTGGTAAAAGTGGTGTGCCAATAGGTGTTTGGCTAGTCACCATATTCCCAGTGGGAATAATCATACTATTTAGGACCATTGTGGAATGTACCTGTTGAAGAGGGATGGTTGAACTAGGACCAGCTAAGAAGGCTTCTGAACCAGGAAAATAATAGCACGTTGTATTGTTAAAGTGATCCAAGGGTATTGTAAATGTGTAAGATGTTTCAAGAGGTTCAGAAGTGGTAGGTATTTCAAATCCTGTCTCTGAGGTAGAATGGTTCCTTCTAGAAGTCAGATTCTGAGCTATGTCAGTGGTCCAGTAAGGATCCTCGTTAAGGCTCGCGACAATATCAGAAGATAATCTAGAAGTGTCAATAACAAGTTCTTTGGATGAATTGAGTCAGAGAATATGTCTCTCGTATCCAAGAGGTAGGCGGAAAGCTTCTATAGGATCAGAAACAATTTAAAATCTCTCTAGAGAATTGGTCCTTTCCGGCTATGAGGGTACATGGTCCTGGATCTCACTCTGTTGAGGAGAATCCTCTGGCGGGATAGGAGGCAAGGGTTGAGAAACTTCTAGCTCTTCCGAAGGTAGTCCTTGCATCCTACATGAATGACATGGAGGGTAAATGTTGACTAAACCGAAAAATCTACGAAAAAAATCTATGGCCAACTGCGTAAACAAGCAACATTTGCTAGAACAATCTAGGAATCAAAACCAAGAAAACAAGACCTTCCTTTTCTAAAGTCACTAGTTGGTGATGAAATCCAACGTCATGAAGTTGAGACAAGAAGGGGTTGGGTTAGGGTGGAAAAGTTACGTTGACGACCTTCTTAACGGACTTACACCTTGGTGCAAGCTCCCACACATAATCGTGGGTATACTCTCCAAGGAGCCCGAATAAGTCTGGCCAACATCGATTCCATGTACCGTGGAGACTTGCCCCTCCACAGTCACCTTATGTAAGAAGTTAATAAGATAGGCTACTAAAGTTACCACAAACAACAGTGATGCCTAGGGAAATAGTCGACAATCTGATCCACACGCAAGGGCAGGGTATAGAGCCCGAAATCAACTTGAGAGGATTCTACTCATCATTGTGGGTATACCTTCAAGATAACCCCATAATACGTGCAATCTCCACACTAATACCAACAAAGTAGGGTGAGTGACTCTGCCAATCTCAATACGACCTTAGGTTTGACCCTTGTGTGAGAAGGGCTTCCCAGGACAAAATGTTTCAAATGGATTTGAACACTCCCTATCACAAGATACTAGGGTGTGTTTTTTTCTTTGGAGAGTGTGTCGCACTGCCTATTCAAAATCTCTAGCCTAGCTAATGTTGGTGTAAAAGAGTCCTAGAAAAAGTTACTAGTTGAATTTTAGAGTTTTGCAATATTATTAAAGGTTGTTGTTACTCAAGAGGGAGACGAGAATGAAACCAATGTTATATGATACTTTGACCCAATTACGTGTAAATAGAAATGAATGATGCAAACTTTTGTTCGATGAATTCTATCTACAATAGGGAGAAATAATTTTTCTGGAACAATGCAAACTACGATGTACAATTCCCTTTTTTGAATGTAGTACCAAACAATCATCAACAATGTAATTTCACTATTCGTTCTCTTTCAATATTTCAAACACCAATATTTTCTGAATAAATGATTTCTTAAAAGACTAAAAAGACTTTAATTTTTTTTTTAGAAACCAAAACAGGGATGGAACTAAGAAAGGATAAGCAACCAATGAAAATAAAACACTCAACAAACACCCAAATCAATTTTTCAATGGAGATAAAAATAAAAATTGACAAGAAAATGTATGTTCAAATATGAACAAGAAATGTTTTTATGATCATTAAGCAACCCAGAAGATGCAACCAACTTACAAATCCAATTCCAAACCAAAATATTTGATCGAGCAAGCACTGGGATGCAAGTCCAGATATTATATCCTTGTCGATAAAAACAAAGATCGAAAAAGAATCAAAAAGAGGTATTTGATTTTCGAAACCAATCAAGATCGAGCTGAAACAATCAGTAGGAGTCAAGAAATGACATTTAAAATCCTTTCCCAGCTGAGTAAAGCAAAACTAGGACACAATAAAAGCCAAAACCCAAACCAAATTTTTTTTCAAACGCCGCCGCGGGTGGGAAGTATAACACAGTGTAGAAATGTATGATTTTTGTGAGCCAAAAATGTGAAGGATGTGGAAATCCCGCACTGGAAGGAACTACCAGGTTGTGGAAATGAATGGTTTCCACAAGTTACCTATAAGGTGCAGTGTGGACGTGTTTGAAAAATCAAGAAAATTGGGAGAAAGACAAAACTTCTAGGTGGAATTTTAAACCTAGGGAGAGTGAATGGGTCTCCCAGAGACTCAGTGATTGATATCAAGTGAAAAGAATAGGTCAAAATAAAATGGCCAACAAAAAACCACAAACTAGTTGTTCATCCCCAGTGGAGTCACCAATTTTGTTATTGGGTAAATCAATAGATGTGGACTTGAACTAATCCCCATAGATCCACCTGGATATAGAACAAAACAAGACGGAACAAAACGCTTTCCCTAAGTTTTGATCATTGAGTTTATTATCCAAAGAGGAATATATAACATACCTTATGAATTGCTTCCTTATATATTTGTTGTCCCTGCTTCACTCCAGTGCTCTTGTAGAATCAGATCTGCGATAACACAAACCAACTGACGTGAAAACAATAATAATAAAACTCAATGACAACCTAAACATGTGATCAAGGAATCATGTAATAAAATACTAATCATTTTATGGGAAAGAGACATGTCACCGTATTATATTAATGAAAAGTGGAAGATACAACCGAATTTCCTTGATGTTGCAAGTTCCCTTTTAGAGGTCCTTCGTCCCAACACACATACACTTTCTCTGAAATTCACATGAAGATAATCCACAAAAGATTGATGGACAAATGGAGGCCTAAAGCATCACTAAGAATAGGATTCTTCACACAATACTCAGTCTATTCTCTCGTCAATTCTCTTCTTTATCTTGCTCAACTGTGCTTAACCTTTTCCATGCAAAGCCCATGATTATATAGGAGAAGGTGAAGTGGTTAAAAGGATAAGGATGATCCCACCAAATCAGAGAAACCAATAGGATCGCAACCATATGGATTCCACCTCACATTCTAGAAGATTCCCATTCTAGAAACTTCGTGAAACCTCTTTCCTCTTTTAGCTTTAGAATGCCACCGCACCCCTCCTATATAGCAGCCTACGGAAATCCTGTGGGCCAGCTATAGGGCAACCTGCAAAAATGATGGATTTCCGCACTGTGTAGTGTGGGCAGCCTGCAGACCCTTTTGAAAAAGAAGCTTTGTAAGGTAGGAAAGAAGCTACTCTTCTCACGCAAAAGCCATGTTGGGAGCCTGAACACATGTCTGTGATGTCATCATTAGAATGACCAAAATAATGTGTAACAAGGGGGCTGAGAGGTTTGAAATAGGGGCTAAGCTTAAGGGATTAAGTCTAAGAGAATAATAATTTATTATTATTCCAAAAGCTGATTAGAAGGATATGTTTTTATCCTAAGTTCCTTTGGGAGAACAGGTGACTTCCAAATGGAAAGGAACATGCTTCATGGGCGACATGTGTCAGATCAAGAACATGTAGTTTAAGCTGGAAAGTCATCTTGTTGGGGGTGTTCATTTTCTTTTCTCCCATTCTTCGCCTAACTGGGGGGGCTCCATCGTCGACATCTGCATATTTCACGCAACTCTAAAACTAGTAACCCATGAAGTTGAACTGTGTTTTTCCTGTGAAGCCCAACATATTTGTACTTTCCAAAACTGTGTTGTGCCTTACTGAATTTTGGTTGCTTCTATTCCCTAACTTATATTGAGCGTTTTTGTTGTCCTCGCCTTGCTAGAAAATGAGTGGAATTTGGTTGAAGAAGTGGGTTTTTAGGCCCATGGTTAAATAAGTGGGTTGTCAGGCTCATGGTTGAAGAGGCAGGTTGTTAGGCATGTGAGCATCTCTCTCTAGGTGAGAGAGTTTTCTCGGAAGTGATTTTCTCCTAGAGAGAGTCCAGCACCAGCTACAGAGCTCTGATAATTCCTGATCTGGCCTATTTCTAAGACCCTGAAAGGGGAAGTGGAGTAGTTGATGGAATGTGGAATGATGAAGGTTCATATTCCCGGGGTGGAACAAGCATGTGGGGAATGAGTGTCCGTGAGTAGTGGGGGTAAGAAGGCTCCTGGAGAGAATCCTTCCAGTTGTACTATGAAGTATCATGTAACCTCAGTCTAGTCTAGGTTTCCCTTGCCCTAGGTGGAGCTTAGTCCCAGCTTGGGGTGACCCACTACTGAGCATGATGAGCAGCATGGTCTAAGGCTAGGAGGTTTGTGGAAGGTCTACACGTAGTTGGTGTACTCTAATTGAAAGATAAGTACATATCCCCATGTTCAATTACATGTTGTGTATATGTACATGTGTTATAATTGATGAATATTTCCTATATATGTTGTTATATTATGAGTTTTCCTGTGACTACTGTATGTATGATTTTATTGTTACTTCCACATTAATCTATGTATGAATTACTATCAATTCCAGCAAGAGTCTATATGGTAGAAATAACTCTTTGTTA
>SNQJ01S0078405.1:31778-42600 GCA_010110895.2 Picea sitchensis
TCACCAAAGCCTCCTCCTCCTGTTGCCAAATAACTGTCGGGTGCTCAAGATAGTAAGGCAACGAGGCCCACCCTAGCTTCCCAGGTCAGCCATGACAGTAAGAGTTCTCCCGGAAAGGATCCCCTTAAGGATCACGGGACGGTCCCCCGCCACTTGCCCCCGGGTATCCCTCAAACCCATTTTAGATGGTGGAGATGGTGGTCTAAGGTACCCTAAAATAGTCTATTAAGTGTATATATCAATTAGGTAGACTTTTAGGTGATTACAAGAGTGTTTCAAGAGTCTTAAGTCACTTAAAAATGCAAAATAATGAGATGGCCAAGACTGAAATTGCTCAAAATGTGTTACTTAAGCTTTAACCATGAGATATATCAACACATAAAAGCATATAAGATATAAGTCTTAAAGAGAAAGATACAATTAGATCGTATGCACATCACATTACTTGACTAGATACCAAAAATCAGTGGCAAGAACAGCTTGCCTTAAGAGATGAGAAGAAAGAAAATTTAAGTGTTTGCCAAGTTAAACATTCCACAAGTTACAAGCCCAAGACGTGGCTGTTAAGAGATACTAAAAAATGAATCCAATAACCACTTAGTTGTTAATCACCTTAAGAGATTAAAGGCATTTGAGATTTAAAACATGTGTGCTTAAAAGAGAGATTAAAGACTTGAAAGGAAATAAATAGACAAGATTTAAACAAGAAAATTTAGGTGTGCTGCCCAATGGGCTTTGTCATTGCACAGTTTTTAGGAAGGGTTTAGGTAGTTTGAGTCAAGGCTTCAAACTGGTGTAACAGGAACTTCCCCACCCACTGTCACCTCGATGGGGAGCTCTTTCTATTTAGGATGGCTAGTCCAAGGGAGACGTCCCTAGTAATCTGGGGTTCTGAAGGAAAAGGATCAAGGTTTAAGGTTTCAAAAGGTAAAGGTAAGCTTCCCTTCACAGATTACTACCAATAATGATAGTCAAGGAGAAGATCTTCCACTGAATGGCACCTGTTTGCGAGACAAGACAAATAAAACTAAAGAATGTGCTGCAGTGGTTAGTACTTCAAAATGTCAATGACTATCTTCAACATGTATATAAGCAATGATTAAATGTAATTATTGACGAAGTCAATGATTACTAATAAAGACAACGGCTTATAGAACTTCTTCAATAATTACAAAATGATAAAGGCATTCAATGTACACAAGCAGTCCTTGTTATATCACAATGCAGTAAATAAGCTCATACACCAATATTGTTGCTGCGTCACAATGCAGAATTAGGGTGACGTCAGCCCTATTAATAGGTCAATTTTGAAGGTAATGAGAAGGACGTTTTGTCAAATAAGCCTACAAATGTGATCACCAACTCAAAAAAACCTATCAAAAAATGGTGATAATGTCACAACGTCTTATGCCAAAACAAGAGATCAAACAAGTGTGACGTCACCTATATTATTTCTGTCTAGGGTTAGGTTAGCTAGTCAAGAGGTGGACGTTTTGGCTAAATCAACCAATGAAAGTACTTAATTCCTCTATGGCTACAAAGAGATGAGTCAGCCACAACTTTTAGTCCAAGCACAAGTTTAAAATAGGCAAGACGTCATCAAGGTTAGTTAGGGTTAGTCTAGACACTAGGGTTAGTTAGGGTTTCAAATTTAAAGAGTTTGAAAGAGTATTTAAGCACAAATAACCTCAACGTTGTACTTCTAGATTAGTGCCTTGGGTTAATGATGTTTTGATTAAATCAACCAATGAAAGTAATTAATTCCTCTATGGATACAAAGAGAGATGAGTCAGCCGCAACTTTTTAGTCCAAGCACAAGTTTAAAATAGGCAAGACGTCATCAAGGTTAGTTAGGGTTATTAGTCTAGACACTAGGTTAGTTAGGGTTTCAAATTTAAAGTGAGTTTGAAAGAGTATTTGCTAACACATGAACTTCAACATTGTACTTCTAGACTAGTGCCTTGGCTAATGGAGTCAAATGGAGAAAGACTCATGGCTTGGATGGATTTAAACCTAAGGACAAGAAGGTTAAGTTTAATGGTGTCATATGGCGTACACCAAATCAAAACCCTAAGAGGAGAAGGCTTATTCGGGTGTATCTAAGGCCAGGCCTGATGCTCCTTCTTCTTTCCTTAAGAATCTTTTGGCAAAACGAAGAATAAACACAAATCTATGGTTGAAAAGTGTTGTTTAAGGACAAGGCTTTTCAAAAACCTAGAAGCAAAACCTTGTGGGTGTAAAATTAATTAGGCGTAGGACGTCTTCTTTCTCAATTTATGTTCAAAACTAACCCAAGAAAAGAGAATGGCTAGTGTAGCTGCTATTGTGATTAAACCTTCTCCAATCAAATGGCTAATAAGATTTTACATTCATGGGGACATGAAGCCACGCACCTACTTGTGTGTTGGCCCTCTAGGCTCTAAATGATTAAGCATAATAATAACAATGTAACTATACAGTAAGATATTTAATCAACAACCATTCAATCAAGAAGTTTTGATGAGAAAAACACTTACAAATTCATGAAGAAGCTTATCAAACCCTAGTTGTAAACCTTCCAATGATAAAAGCACCATGCATATGCCAAAGATAATCCTCCAAGAGTAGCCACTCCAAAAAGACCACAAATAACCAAGACAAGAGCTAAAAGCAAGTCTCTGCCAAGAGAGCAAGTTGTTTTGAAAGTCCAAACAGGGTAAAACGCCCTAATTTATATCATCTCTATGACCTTAATTAACAATTAAATATTAAATAAATGTACCCACAAGGCTGACTTTACAATATTTCACTATTTGTCACTTAAAATGCTAAAATGTCATAATAGAGCAAAATGGGAGACGCCAAGCCCCTAGAGGGAGACTTTGGCCCTTTCAAGGCATAATCAACATCCAAGGAGAAAACGCTGGCCCTCCGGGCCTCCCTGCAAGCCGCCACATGTGCCACAAGGTCCAAACACGTCATTGCCATCCTCCGTGAAATGTCCACCGCCTCGGGTATGCCCCGGCCCCTATCAAAACCATCATACCACCAGGGCTGACTTACAGTCAACTCCACCAAAGCGCCCGTGATATGGGCGTCTTCTTCTCCTCCATGCAAGGGCTAGTCACAATCATTCCTCTTTTCCATCCCAAAGAACTATCCGATGGGCTCTCAAATTACGGAGGTCTCTGAGATAATCATCTTCCATGTGCACCAGGACTTCCAGTACCTATCCCACGGGCATGGTCCCAAGACATCAAAACTACGCCTCCATGGCTCATCACCCTAGACATCATAGCAATGTAAATCATATTCATCACAAAGTTATCAAACATATGCATGAAACTCATCATATCATCTTAAGAGCTCAAAAACATTACATGATTCACAGCTGTTATGAAACCAAATAAGACAACCTATTGGCCACACCACAAGAGATGGGAAAGCTCTTAAAGGATTATTTAGCCATGTGTAATGAGGATATGGTTTTAGGAGGTCCATATAGTAAGACCAAGGGGTTGGTGTTGTTCAGGTGCCTTTGTAGGATATGCCAGGATGTACCTGCCATGGATGCATTTTTCCAAGCCCTTATTTGCTCCTATCTTTCTTTTATTTCTTTTTACTACAAGGTTCTGGATTTTAAGAGGGACACGCCTTGGCTTGCGTCCGAGCTTCCATTGCCGTTACTCCACTAGTATCTTCAGCAGAAATGAGAAGGTTGTCAGGATGAGACTTTTCCTTTGGCCATGCAACAAAGGTCACCGCTTCCGTTTGGTGACCGATAAATACATCGCTAAATACCCCAGAACATAATGGGTCAAGCTCGGTGATGAGACCTCTCCCATCCTCTTGGTTAGGTCTTGCATTTATTTATTTATCATTTTTCTTAGGTCCCTTGAATTTCTTATCGAGAGGCTTTTATTGCCTTCTGATCCTCGGCTAAGCATCTCTAGGTTTTATTTCATGGATTTCATCTTTTACCACCGCTTACCCTCTGGGCCTTAGCCCTTCTTCCCACAAGGCAAATTGCCCCGAGAGGTCATCCCAATGGGCCGACTAGGGAATGGGATGGATGAGCTGGGCAGATGTAAAAGTGATAAGATGGTGGAGCAGACGATGGCTCTGTACAACCTCCTTGTGGCTAACCAAAACCCATGAATACTCAAATTTGTTGCCCATCAATCACCCCAACAATGGTCAAGTGGATTAGTGTAAGATCCAAGCAGCCATCCCAAATGAAAGGAACCTAATGCATATATAAGAAGGTTATAAATATCAAACATGACACATACCACGAGATACCTCTAATTCACTACCTCATGGAGCAAGAGTCCTCTCCGATGCAAGCCCAAAGCTTGGTGCAGGATGGAAGTCACATCACGGGACAGACACAACTGACGAAGAATAGGTAAGAGACACAGTCCTCCGTGGGCCATGCTCAAGTCAATCCGCTTCGTATTCCATGTCTAGGACCATGGGCCTCGGTGACATGATCTCCTAGTTATCCCTAGATATCGGGGATAACAGCTTAAGATGGATACTCCGATCTAAAACCAAAGCATTAGAGACATTAAACCACTTAGATCTATCACATCACATGAGAGAAAAAAAGATTATTAACATTTATCCTTACCTCTTTGGGGGGTTCCTCACCAAAATAGGTAGGTTTATTAGTTATATTGTCTTAGTTTATTTGAGTGTTCTTAGATCTTATAGTTAAGACAAACTTAGCAAGAAATGAGCAAGAAATGAAGTGTAAAACTAAAACCAACAAACTAAGCTACAAACCTGATCAAGATATAATTCATCGTGAAGGGTTGAGAAGGTGCCCTCACCTCTAAACCGCATACTCGCTTTAATTAAAAACAAAAATAAAGGAAAATAAAGGAAAGAGCTAGTCTACCCAGACGGCCCTGGTAATTCCACTCATTAAAGCTTGAAGAAGAGGGGAAAATGCATCAGCTTCCCTCTACACTTCAAGCAAGATTTGGACAAGCAAACAAAAATAAAAGTGCAATTTCTAAGCTAGAAATGAGAAGAAAGGTGAGATAGCTACCAAGTCCCCCAATTGGTTGTTGAGTGTTGTATGTGTTTTTTTGGGGCAGCCAATAGCCTCTTATCAGATCTGATATACCTTTTAAAACAACAAGGTTTTCTTGATAGGATGGCTACATACAACATGCAAACATTAAGAAACCCCTTGCCCTTTTGGAGCAAGAACCTTCCACAAGACAAAGTATAGATTCAAGATTATTATTGACCCATCTAAACCAAGATATGCTAGCTGAAATGAGATGGATGTACAGCAATAAAAGAGAAAGGTAATAAATCAAGATGGTTGAAGTATGTATAGATTCAAGAGACCCTTCCCTCTAGAAGGTCTTCTCAATGAAACCTTGGAAGCTAACCTGTAATCTTCCTTATAGATCAAGCATATACTAGATAGAATGTTAGGGCAAATAACATAAACGACACTTCAATCTAGGCTATGCAATAAGATTCATATGATGTGCCAAGCATACGCACCATCTGATCTCTACTCAAATAACACTTTACTCAAGATCTAGTATTGCAAGATTCAACAAAGAAAAAAACACAAGGTTACCTCCATATGCATAAGAGAAGCAAGCATAATGCAGATTACCCACTTGTTTTCCTCCGTGCTTGAACTTTATTATCAAAGAAGTAGATCTTGGAGAGGAATACTCCAAAACCTAAGAGCTAGAATGACATGAAAATGAATGAGATGAGAGAGAGAGAGAGTTAAATCAAGTAGCATAACAATAGCTCAAGATATAGAGTTGGAGAGAAAAGGGATCTATTTATACTTGGAGAGGCAAACCTACTCCTCTTAGATCTAAGCCAAGTGTCCACAACCAAACAATAGAGTAGATCTCATTAGCACACTCCTAGGTTTGGTACAATAGATCTAGGGTGAAAAATAGGAAAAATAAATTAGATAGATCCAAGGCCATGTAGGAAGTGTGGGATTTGTGCCATTTGAACAGAAGAGATCAAATAATTTTTAAATTAATTATTTGTTGAGTTTCAAGGCATGGGCCACACTCTTGGAGGGCACACCCCTTGGGATGAGGAGAAGAGATGAGAGGCTAAGAAGAGGGTGAGGTGCTGGGATTAAGGCCAGCAGGAGGGAAGGCATGGGATCCGTGCCTAAGATACGTGAAGAGTCACCTTTTAAAATAAAAAATGTAACTTTCATTGGAGAGAGGAAAAGAAAACCGTAACTCCCTTGGAGGGCGTTCTCTTTGGTCAAAATTCAACCCAAACTTAAGCATGGGTGAGGTGGAGTGATAAGGATCACTGGAATTTTCAAAATAAGGTTAAATGAAGGAAACTTAGGAGAGGCCACACCAAGTCACAAATTAATTAAAAAGTGAAAATCGTCAACTTCCTTAGCAATAACTTTTGAGCGTGGGGCTGGTATGTTAGAAAGGTTGAAAAAGGTTAGAGGCTAAGGTTATGCTTAGGGATTTCTCTAACCATCATTTCAACATTTCACATCATCTAACCTATTATTACAATTTTTACATTTTGCCATGTTTAGACTTAGCAATTAAAATTGTTGTTATAGACCGACCCATTAATTCGTGATTCAACTCCATGGCTAAAGTTGTTCAATCATCTCTAAAACTTGGTCCAAGGATGTAGGAGGTGCTATTCCATTTCTTTGCCAATAAATACCCCTATCAAAATCCAAGGATCCAAAGCTTTTACAATATTTTCAAAATAATTAATTAATTAAATAATTAAACCTCCAAACTTAGAAAATTTCTAATTAAAATTTAATTAATTAAAAACTAACCTAGACTCCTCGACGGAATTCAAACTTTCTATGATGTCTTAGTATTGTCATTTACAATGAATTCCCCTATATAGTTAACCAAAACATAAGCCCACTCACAATGCCGCTCACCACTTTGGAGGATGTAAAGTGAGAGGGAACTCAAGGGAAACTAAGACTGGAAGGCTCAATGATAACCTGAGGATAAAACCCTCGGTGAAAGGAACTCTCCCAGTGAACCGATGCCAAGGTAACTGACCTAGACATGACTCATGCAGACCTATTACATTATCAACCCATGCAGGGGTGCGGAAATTCCAAGTACAAAAATAAGTGTTGGGCCAAACACAGCCCTGTAGAACCAAAAGTATTCAACAATATGGGCATCTGATGATGCATCTCTTCATGGAACATGAGTTGACCACCGGTGCTAAATGGGTGGTCAACACGCATATCGCAAATTCGAGAAGTTAGGGAACCTCTTTCCTTTGACTTTCCAGTCAGCGACATGACGATCTTCCGCCACGCGTCCTCTTGATCAACGGTCCACGACTGTCCCCGATGGATGGCCAGGATTCTTTCACAGTTTTGGGGAGTTGGATGACTCTTGGACTTATCCACCTTGCAGCTTCACCATATCTAACAGCTATTGAGCCTTCATAGATACCCCAGATCCTACGGCCCAGATCTTCTCGCGATTTTTCCACTTCGCGATTTCGTTGCTTCGCGATTTCGTCCACCTTTGCGATTTCGCCGCTTCGGATTTCGTCCACCTTGCGATTTCGTCACTTCGTGATTTCGCCACTTCGGTGGTGAAGTGTTTCGACACTTCAACTCCCGGTATCCGAAATTCTAAGATGGAGTTTACTCTTTCGTTATCACTGCGCTGCTGATCATGCTGATCTTTGCCATCGTTGTTCTTTCCATCAATGACAAGCTTACTCCCAACTGTAAACCTTCCAACATATATAGGGGCATATGATGATGAGAGATAGTTCACAAGAGCATGCAAAGGTGTACAACGAGATTTAGGGGGATGCATTGGATTGCAGGGAGGAGACACACTTAGTGGAGCATGGAGATTCCCTCCCTTGCAACAATACATAGTTCTGGGAGATCACCTTCATAGTAGCAATAGTTGTATGAGTGATGATGGAGGGAGAGTGATTGACCAATGGTTTGTGGAGTTATAGACTGTTGTACCTGATGGTTGGAGTTTAGTGATGAGTACATGTGATTATTCACCGTGGATGCCATTGGATGAGCGTTTGGTCAAGTTCTTGGGATTGACCAAAGTCTATGATACTTTCTAGTCCTACATACAGTTGCAGTTATTTTTGTTATCCTTCCCCGATGCTTTCATCATAGACAACAACATAAGGGGGAGATAGACAGTGGCAAGGGACATGGAGAGTTGGTAGGAAGAGACCACCTGACGGGAGTTAATGGATTATATATAGCAGGATAGGGGTGGTTCATCCGATACTGTCATATGAGGCTTAGGGCGTGATGGAGAGCATCCTCAGCCGTGGGACAGAGTATGTTCCAGAGATGGATATAGGTTTAGATTCTCAACAGGATGAGGACTGGGAGTAGAGATGGACAGATGCTTCTGATGAGATCTATGAGGTCAATTGGCAGGAGGTATGGTCGCAGTAGGCAGTGTCAGGGATCTTGAGGACCGTACATGATGTACCTATGGTTGGAAAGCCTGACCATTTTAGGACTCGTCAGCAGGACATAGAGAGACTCTCCTTGGGGAATCTCGATGATGATGTCATGAGACACATAGAGGCATGTTTGGAATGTCAGCATCATGAGTCAGGGCATGAATTCGTAGCCACCCTTGTTTCAATGATGAGCTAGGAGAGTATGCTAGCTTCTCTCGACCTTGGGGCACTAGAGATATATAGTAGGGCAGACATCATAGGGATATTGCTGGAGCATGGGACTATGCAGAAAGCAGTATGGATTGGTAGGGAGGCCGAGTTTAGTGATTATGGATGGGACAACATGACTTTCAACATACTTCGACTAGAGGTTTATAGTTTTGTGGGAACCAAGATACCTAGTATGAGACCTTTAGAGCTATGTGATGCAGGATTTGTTGCTCTTCTAGAGTGCATGAGGGTTTCAGAGACTTGCATGATTGATTCTTTCCATTGATGGCGGTATTTGAAAGAAATTCAAGAGGATTATGCTTTGTTGCACGATGGATATCCTTGGTTGAGGATCAGATATAACAACAGATTATCTTCTTGGTTGGCAGAAGGTCTGGCTTCTGCCAAGGACGATAATTGGGAGATGGATTTATGTGAGAGACTCCTTGATGGAGGGATATTGTATCTACTTGTTCCATTGATTGGCGGTCTCCAGGAGATTCATGGTGTTGGTATCTTACAGGACTATACTTCACAGGGCACTGCAGTTCGCATCTTGATATGGGATCCAGGGATTGGAGTGCTTGGTAGTCCAGAGTTTGATGGAGTCAAGATCCAAGTAGAGGGTTGCTTCGGGAGTTGACCGAGGATCGAGTGCACATGATCATTCTACTCATCAAGAGCATTTGGGTATCATGTATGGTGAACACTTGGAGGGGCCATGTGTCGAGGAGAGCTTACTATAGGTCACATAGGTGGATATGGGATCATGGTATCGTATACAGATTGATTCAGTTATTTCTTGAGGAAAAGAAATATTTTAGCAGGGAGGACTGTAATGTCCCCATTTTTGGACATTATTATGTTACAGAGTGTTATGCCTACCAGAGTAGCCAAATGGGGGTGACAACGAGTTCAGGAGTTATTGAGGGGTTTTATTGGGTCTGAATTGCATTGTTCATCATATTTCATCATCAGGATCTATTCCGCACAACTTGGCTTTTGTTCTGTTGCATTCCGACGATTTTCGTAGTTTTGAGTTATTATGGGTCATATTTTAATTAATTTCACTAAGAAGGTCATTTTGGGAATAATTCTTGGAGAAACCTCTTAGTGTAATAGCTCATTGGAATTGGGAGGAAGAACACTACATGATTAGATGATGAGAAGTGACTTTCAGGGGTCGGAGAAGCCATAGGGATGAATAAATCACTTTTTAGAGGCAAAAAGGCCAATTAATTAATAAAGTGATTTAATTAAAGAATAATAAAAATAAAGTAAAAGTCACTTGGAGGGAAAAGGGGAACAGGGGGGATAAATGATAGATATGGGCCTCTATTCTCTCATTATGTTGATTATCATTTTGATGTATGGCTTCTTGCTAGAGAGCCCATGATACTTGGGGGTTTTGAGGGTTTTGACTGAACAAACCCTAGAGATCAACTCAGTGGTGAAAGATTCCAACTTTCATGATCCAAGATTGGCCAAGGAGGTGAAAGATTCTTCCCTCACCATTCTACATTAGTTTCTATTCAATTCAGATCCATTTCAATAATTCATTTGTGAGGCAGAGAAAAATATTTCTTGCAGGGGTGCATCTGGTAGTGGAAATCTTCATATTTTGGGGTTGTATCAGTTTCTACTTGTTGGGATTGAGTTCTATACATCTTGGGTGAATTATTTATCAGGAGATTGGCCATTTCATTGGTGGATTGAACCTCATCTTCAGTGAGGGCGAATTCAGACCAAGCAGGGCACATATCTTGTTATTGGGGCCGTCCTTTGCTAAAGAAATTACATATTTTTGAAGTAGTTGTTAGAGGAATTGTTATCGGACTAATCAGTAGGTGCGGACACTAATAGATGTCCCTAGATCCACCTAGATCTAGAACAAAACACACTAGAATATGATGCTTTCCTTAAGCTTTAGATATTGAATTTACTAACTAAAGAGGGATAGGTGGCATACCGTTCAAACGCCACTTCCTCTCGCCAACGCCATCTTGGCTCCATTCCAATGCTCATACAATGATGATCCTGCAAAAGAACGCAACCAACCAAAGTGATAGTAATAGCATAAACTCAATATAAACCTATGTATGTGATCAAGGAATCATACAATAAAACATAACAAGCTTTATAGGAAAGAATCATATTACTG
>SNQJ01S0078405.1:42610-62397 GCA_010110895.2 Picea sitchensis
GGTGAGGAGGGGTTGTATTTATACCCCAAGAGGCAAAGTGAAGGCACTTGGATGAACTCCAAGTGTCACAACCACATCAAATGAGCAAATCTCAATGAGTGGGCACACCATCTAGGGTTTGAAAGATAGATCTATGGTGTAGAAAAATTAGAAGGTGTTGGGATCAAGCAAAGAGGTGTGAGAGGCCTTGGGATTGATGCCAAGGAAGGTGAGAGGTCTCAAATAATTTTCTAAAAATTATTTGTGGAGTTTCTAGAAGAGGGGGGGTGTAACTCCTCTTGGAGGGGCCCAAAAAATGGTCAAAAAGAAGAAATGGAGGGGAATTAATGAAAGAAAAGGAGTGGGATCATCCTAGGAATTAATGTGGGGGTCAAAGGGAGTCATAACTCATGAGAGGGGCCCCCAAATAAGTCACAACAACCTCCACCAAAGAAAAACGGTACTTTCCCTAGGAGGGTGTGAAAAATGGTTGTAGAAGGTGGGTAAGAGGTTAGAATAGGTTTAGAGTTAGGTTTTTGGTAGGAGTTAGGTCTAGAGTGAGTCTAGGGGGGCGCTCCACATGTGTGGAGTGTCATTTCAGCTTCCCAAGGAGAGATTCAAGGGGTTTAATTAGTTATGGGTCGTATTTCCCCTTAGGGCAAGAGAAAAAAGGTTGAAAAAGTGAATTTTCCTAGTTTATTCATTTCAAGGAGTAATTTTGGAAGTAGTTGAGTGAGGGTCGAATTCCCCCTTAGGGCAGGTTTAATTAAGTGAAAAAGTGAATTAAAAGGTTGAATTAAGTTGGGAGGAAAGGTTGGAAAGGGGTTGGGTAGGTTAAGGAGGGTATCTTCTTGCCACTTTCCACTTGCCATCCACTTATTAACTCAAAATTACAATAGTTTTGTGATTTTTAATAAAAATCCTGTAATAAAATTGTTGTTTTAGACTCTAGCATTCTGAGTGGACTAAGACCATGTTAACTTAGTGAGTGAAACTTGGTGGAGTGGGTGTAGGGAGTGCCATTCCATTCATTTTGAGCACAAATACCTATCTTTCTCCCAAAGGCAAGTTTTTACAATATTGAGCTCAAAATTAATTAATTAATTAAATTTTTAAATAGTTAATTAATTAAAAAAAACTACTTAGACTAGATGGAATTCCGTGAAACTTTCTACACTGTCTGGCTTGGTCATTTACAATATCCCTAAAAAGGTTACCAAAGAATGACACCAACAGAGCGCCTTCCACCACTTTGGGCCAGTCGATGGAGGAAAAACTTCGAGGGAGATTAACGACTAGTTAGGCCACATTAATCTCGAAGATAAAAAACCCAGATGAAAGGAACTCCCCACGATGTCGACATCCAAGGTGCGACCTAGCCATGATCCCATGCGGACATTATTTACATTATGTACCTAGCAGTCGCGGACATCAGCACAAAAATTTGAGTGTTGGTGTATAAAACACCCGGTAGAACCATCTGTCTGGAGCATAGAATAATATTCATGAAAATGAGTTGACCTACGTGCTAAATAGGGGGTCAACGGGAGGTCAAGAAACTACGATAAGCGGTTGGAAGTTGAGGTTGTGAAACAATCATGTCTTCGAGTAATTTAGAGGCTTCATCCAAACAAGGGAAAAGGTGAGTGAATGACTCCTTTGCATAGCATGCTGCAGACAACTCTACTTTTCTTCTTCCCAACCGTATCATGGCTGGTTGGCGGGAGAGTCATCAACATGTTGTTGGAGAATTTAACGACGTGGGTTGGCGAGGATGTGTAGATCATGCTTCTATAACCCGATTTTGCACGGGGCATTCCTTAAGAAGATGGCTACCCTTACAAAGCACGCAAGGGTACTTGGGCTTACAACGATTTGTTTGGAGTGATCTTGAAATCATCCAACACTCCCAACACGATTAGCAGTAACTCTCATTGTTTGCCAACATGTTTGGCGGTGGTTGGAGGTTTGACCACACCAAACATCTTTCTTCTTCTTCTTCACCTTCTTAGGGTTACTAGCTTCAGATCTTTTACTCGGCGAAGAAGATGAAAGCGAGGGGCGACATTACCCAAACAAGAAGGCGAAGAATGCCTTATTGGTGAAGAAGGTGAAGGATCAACATGAGGTTGATACTTTTGGGGGGAAGTTCTAGGTATTACTGAAGCACTAACTGCATTTGATATTACCTAAGTGGAAAACCATCTGGAAGTAATCAAATAGTGAGACACGGAAGGCACCAGTGGCGATGTGAGTAGGTTCAATGTTTCCATAAGAAGGAAAACAAAAGGTTCCCCTGGAGGAGGAAGGTTCCTTCATTGGTCATTTGAGGCTGACGCATTAAAAACAAAAATCAATCCTAGAGTCCTCTAAGGAAAACAAATAGCACACGTTAAAAATCTAGTAAGCAAGCAAGCAAACAAAACCTTCACTGCATAGTAGGCACTAGTTGGTGATGAAATCAATTGCGGAGACAATGTAAGAAAGGGGCTGAGATAGAGCAGGTAAAAAAGTTACGTTGATGACCTACATAACAGACTTATACCCTAGTGCAAACTCCCACACATAACCATGGGTACACCCTCCAAGGAGCACGAGTGAATTTGTAGCGTCGATTCCAAATGCTGAAGTAGGGCTTACGCCTCTCCGGTCTGCTTGTGTAGAAGACCCTAAAGAGATAGGCCACTAAAATTTCATGACAAAATAAAGCTTGGGGGGACAATTGATAGTCCGATCCACATGCAAATGCAGGGTATCTGGCGAAATCAACGAGAGCTTCCACTCATCATTGTGGGTATACCTTCCAGAGACCCCATTAATGCGATGCAATCTCTACACCAAGACCAACAAAGCGGGGTGGTAAGTAGCTCGCCACGGTCTCAATCCGACCTAAGTGATTGACCCTTGTGTTAGAAAGGGCTTCCCAAGACAAAATGAAGTAAATTGGATTTAACTCTCCCTATCACAAAGATACTATGTTTGTTTGGAGCTTTGGAAGTTATCTTTCAGACCTATTCCAAAGCCCTACAGCCTTCTAATCTAATGTAGGTTTTGCTACCGGAAAATATAAAAATGTCTAATCAATTTTTATAAGCTTTATTTTATGAGCATTTGTTACTCAAGGAAGATGGCGTGGACAATATGGTGTTTTGGCCAGGCTAGAAAACTATGCAAAGATATGAAGATACAATCTTTCATTTAGATGAAAGCTATGCTACGAGGAAGGAGAAGCATTTATCATTCCTTGTGCACAATGTCCCAAAATATATTAAACTCATCAATATCAATATCCTCAAAGGGAAATGAGAAAAGGTATTGTACACCAATGCAAAATTCATGCCCCGACCCACGGGGGATTTTTCATAATTTAAGATAAAAAAATGCCAAGAATCATGCAATTTAAGCTACTTCAAATGCAAGGATGCCCTAAATCTAGTATAAAAGCAAGAAATTTAAATCTTTTTGTTTCAAAATTTCGCAAAGAAATAATGAACTTTCTTAAAACAAAGAGCAAACTAAAAGTTTTTTCTTAAAGTGAACTATTGGAGAAGAAATCTCATCTTTCTTTAGAAACATTCTAAAAGCCTGCGGCTTTGTTGTTGAAAGACACTCAAAGCAGAGACTAATCCCTTCAAAACCAAGCAAAGCAAAAGTGGCTAAAAGCAACTCAAAGGATGTCAGCGGTATGCATGAGATCAATTTAGGCTCCAAAAGCTCAATCCAATAGATTAAAGAAAAACTGGACATCAAAAATGACAAGACCCAATCTAAAATTTTTCACAAATAGGATTCGCTGATGGGTGTATTACAGTGTGAGAATCAAAAGATTCCTTGAGGCTAGACTCAAGGTTATTTGCGAGAGGGTTTCGCCTTGGACTTAATACCGGTTCTTGAACTTCGAGGTCTCTCATGTAGGCCACTAAAGGGTACAATGTAAGAATGCACTGTAAACAAGCAAAATTTGAAAAAGGACTAAATTTAGGTGAACTTTTTAGATCTAGAGAGTGCAGGATGGATCTGCAGACTTAGAGACGAGAAAACAAGCAATCAAATCAAGGGAGAGTAGACTAATTAGGAAGTAATCACGTTTCCACGATTAGGAGTCACCAATTTTGTTATCGGACTAATCATTGAGTGGGGACACTAACAGATCTCCTAGATCCACCTAGATCTAGAACCAAAACACACACCCGAGAATATGGCTTTCTTTAAGTTTTGAATATTGAATTTACTAACTAAAGAGGATAGGTGACATACCGTTTTAAAAGCGCCACTTCCTCTATATCCCTATCTCATTGAGAAATGCTCATACAGCGATGATCACGCAAAGAGCATAACCAACCAAAGTGATAGTAATAGCATAAACTCAATATAAAACCTATGTATGTGATCAAGGAATCATACAATAAAATAACAAGCATTAGGAAAAGAATCATATTACTATATTAAATGTGAAAGAGATATAACAACCATGGCCTTGATGTAGAAGTAAGGTCTCTTCTAACTGTCCTTCGTTCCCCCCACGCTTCTTGCTCCAAGGATTTTGAGACCATGGATCGATAGCTACTCACAATCTATCTTGACAAAGCAAATCTCAAAGCCACTCAATAAAGCTAATAATTCAAGCCAAATCCAACTTAGCCAATCCAAAAGCAAGCCCAACCAAAGCTAACTTTCTCCATGAGAACTCCTCTCCTTTATAAATTAGAAAGGGGATAAGGTGAGGTTAGGATGATCCCACATAACTGTGAAAGTGGTAAGATCCAAACCATTCCGGATGCCACCTCACCCATGGAAGTTTCTCCTTCTAGAAGATTTGAGAAAACTCTAGTTTTCCATGTGTAGGCATTCTGGCACCCTAGCTGTAGAACAGCTTTGTAGACATCTACTTGAAAAGCCCGGCTATGGTGCCTTTGTGAAGTCGGGGCATTCTACTTCTACTTTATATAACCCAGCTTCTGTGAACTTCCCTTTTATAGGGTTTTCCAAAGGAAAATGCAACTTATTTTCGTCTCCTTCTAGAAGATTTGAGAAAACACTTGTTTTTCCCATGTGTGGGCATTCTCGCACCCTAGCTATAGAGCAACCTGCGAACATCTCGCAACCCAGCTATGGTGCAACCTGCGAGAATCGGGCATTCTCGCACCCTGTCTATATAGCAACCTGCGAACTTCCCTTTTTATAGGTTTTTTCCAAAGGAAAATGCAACTTCTTTTCTCAGGCAAAGTTCTTCTCCCTTCTCTCTTCAGGAACTTAGGCCACTGACCCCTCTGAAGGCAACAGATAGGTTTACATCATTAATGATCATAGGGATGACGAAAATAATGTGTAACAACAATTCTATTTGGAGACTCTTTGCCTTTCTTTGGTTGCATTTTGCATGTATTTTCTAGCCATATATCAGTTGTAGCAAATACATTTCAGATCTGGAAAATGTGTTGGATAGCCAAGTGCATATTAAATAAAGCAAGGATTTGAGGTACTATCTTATAGTGTTTAATAGCTATTAGTTTCTGATTTATTTGGTTATCATTGCATGTGTTTTTGTTATATATTACATGAAGAAATATGGGCCAAATACATCAGAAAATACACTTAAATGAATGCTACATCCATTGCACACAAAGTGTTTGACAACACACTTCAACCAACCAACTGCAAATAAACATAACATCAAACACAAATTCAAAACAACCACTCATTAGGAAGGGTTTTAGGTGTTGCATGTGGTGTGTTTGACATAAACGTCATCCCTTAAACTTGAGTTAATTGGGGCAACAAGTATTGAAGTGATTTCAAAGGAGTTGGGAGATTGTATGCCAAGTGTTTGACGAAATTCCTCAACCACATAGATCTGATTTTTACATTAGATTTGGTTGGGAACACTACAAATAGCCACACAAAAGAAACTATACATGAGAAACAAATTCTGGAAACAACACCACTTGAAACACAATTTATTTATCACAGGTCTGCGCATACATAGATGTATCTCGCCCAAACTAAAATGTAGGGACTGTACCACCTGTACAGGTTCGTACACTCACAGGGTTCACTCAGAGCGTCCGTACAACAAAAATGTGATTACAATATAGCTGGATTTTACCTTAATCTTCAGCAAAAACACTGATAAACAAAATGTCTCTTCTATTTTTAGACCTGTTATGATTTCCTTTCTCAGCTGGTGATCTGTACAGTCCATACGATATCCGTACGGTATTCGTACCAATTGTATGGACTCCTTTTCCTGGGAGTTTTGTTTTCTTTACTTTCAAGTGGCCCTAGCTCTGCCTCCTTTCTATTGCATAGCCTCCTCTTCTTGCTTTGCTAGGCTCGTACTTGGTCTAGTCATTGACCCTACTCGACCCTCCTTTCTTTATCTCCTGGATCCTGCCCGACCCTCTAGTGTTGGTTCGACTTAACCCTGTTATCAGATCTCTTTACAGGTGCCTCTCTCTCTGAAGACTTAGTCGCCTTCCTTGACTTGAGATGTGATGAAATGAGGCCTCCTAGGTTATTTGTAACCCTAGCATTTTCTCTCATGCAATCCTGACCCTTGGATATTCTTATCAAGATCTTGATCTAATGGTGGGAACTTAATCAAGTATTGAAACAACTTAAGTCACATTCAATGGATGTGACTTAATATCAAGTTGACTTGAGTGGTCCCTACCAATATAGTGTTGTCTAGAAATAATTTGGGCTTCTTCCAAACTACTAGACACCCCTAGTGTGGAAGTACCTGCCCAAGCTACATAATCTAACACTCCCTCTTTGCGAGGGAGGTACTGCCACTGGAGCTGCCTCCTCCATGATCCACATTACTGTGAGTCTCTCCCTCTGAATCTGAGAGACCCATCCTCTCTAAGTCTGGATACTCGATCTTCTCTGCTTGGTTATTTCCATTGTCATCTGTACCAGGATCATCTGAGTATCCCCACTCCTCTATTTGAGTTCATTCCCACCATGTGGGTTTGTTGAGGATAGCTTCTTTTTCCCTTAAGCATGATATAGCAGACTCACTACTTTCCTCTTTGAAATTATAGATAGGTTTCCTGCACAACTTTTATAGGATGTCCTTACTTATTCCTATCATCACAGGTGGTCCTCGTGTTTGGTTTCTAACAAATCAAATGTGTACACAATAGCCAAAGAATCTGACACCATAGCCTTGATGTTCTAAGGTCGAGATTGAGAGAACACTAACTCTCATGCTTGGTACATAAAGTACCTCTGGTACCCTAAGAATCCTGCCTGATTCTATCTGTAATGATATTGTCCCTTTTCCTTGGATTGCCACCATGCTAGAATACACACCACACTTCACGAAGCTGAATCTTGGGCTATGAACTCCTGAAGTCCAAGTCTTTCACCTGTCATATGACTTGTGGCACCACTGTCTATGTACCATACTATCTTGGTCCTATCCTTTGCATCCAAAATCATAGTGTATTCATCCCGAAACGTTCTAGAGAACTCACGAGCTGTTGCAGCCAACTATTTCTCTTCTTCCTCATATTTGTCCTTGATGTTTGTTGAGGTTGCTACCTCCTTCCTTTTTCCTTTTGTACCATAGCCCTTCTTGGCTTGAGAGAACTGGCTAGAAAAATGTCCAAATTCTCCACACACATAGCATTGGACATGTGGGAGGTCTTTCTTAGGTCTCTCGTTTGTGGATCCTCCTCTAACGGTTGTTCCTCTTCTTCCTCTGCCTCCCCTCTTGGAGGTGAGAGTGATATTATCCTCCTCTTCCTCCTCATTCACATTTTTGCCTCTCCCAATCTCTTCTTGGCAACATTTGTTCCATAATGTTTCCCAATATGGTATATTCTATCTAGCTAATACCCCTGCAATGAAGGAATCCCACTCCTTTGAGAAGCCCCTTAAGGCTGAATGAACTATCTCGGATGGGAAGAGTTTTACCCACACTACAAGGAGTTCATCTAGTAGTTGTTTCACTTTAGTGAGGTAGACTGTAACACCTTCCACTTTATACATCTTTGTGTGCTAAAGTCTCTCTTTGAGAGCCATGATTCTGCTCTCATGCTTGGCTTCAAATAATCCCTTTAGATGTGACCACATTTCATGAGATGTTTGCTTCTCACCAATGTTTGGTATCAGATGATCCTTCACTCCATCTAGAAGGATCCTCTGAGCTCTAATTTTTAGAGCATGGTGTAATTCTTTGTCTTTAGCATCAGTGGGGATTGTGGTTTTCTTCTCAACAATACCCCATACTTTGATTTCTTGAAGGGAATTCTTCATTTTGTACTTGCATTGCACGTAGTTGGAGGCACCATCAATTCTATCCTCATATTTGAGGTTTGTATCCATATTGCTACTTAGTTTCAGTCTCTTCTAAAAGCCTTTCTCAGTACTTCCAATGGGCAAACTCGTACCAACTCTAACTTGGTCCCTCTTTCTCTAAGCAAGCCAACCTTGCTCAATCCTCTTCTTTTGCTTCAACTTAGAAGGTACGACCTCCATTTTTAATCTTCTTCTTTCCTTGTTTCTGTTAGTACAAAGCTTTTTAGACCTCTTTTGGGGTTGTCAGAAATCGACTCTTATACCATGAAGAGAATAGATTATATATTTAATTATCAGATCTAAGCTACAACCATTGCATTAATAATATTTCGAACATCCACATAAAAGAACCTATACACGAGAAACAAATTTTGGAAACAACACCACTTGAAACACAATTTATTTATCACAGGTCTGTGCAAACATAGATGTATCTCGCCCAAACTCAAATGTAGGGACTGTACCACCTGTACGGATCCGTACACTCAAAAGTTTCACTCAGGGCGGTCGTACATCAAAAATGTGATTACAATATAGCTGTATTTTACCTTAATCTTCAATGAAAACACTGATAAACAAAACGTCTCTTCTATTTTCAGACCTGGTATGATTTCCTTTCTCAGCTGGTGATCCATACAGTATTTGTACCACTCATACGGAATCCTTTTCCTGGAAGTTTTGTTGGCTTTACTTGTAGGTTCCCTAGCTCGACCTCCTTTCCACTTCTTAGCCTCCTCTTCTTGCTTTGCTAGACCCGACTTGGTCTATTCATTGACCCTACTCGACCCTCCTTTCTTTATCTCCTGGAACTTGCCCGACCCTCTAATGCTGGTTAGACTTAACCCTGTTCTCAGATCTCCTTAGAGGCACCTCTCTCTCTTAAGACTTAGTCGCTAGCCTTCACTTGAGATGTGATGAAATGAGGCCTCCTATGTTATTTGTAACCATAGCCTTTTCTCTCATGCAATCCTGACCCTTAGATCTTCTTATCAAGATCTTGATCTAATGGTGGGGACTTAATCAAGTATTGAAACAACTTAAGTCACATCCAACGGCTGTGACTTAATCTCAAGTTGACTTGAGTAGTCCCCACCATTATAGTGTTGTCTAGACATAAATTGGGCCTCTTCCACACTACTAGACACCCCTAGTGTGGAAGTACCTGCCCAAGCTACATAATCTAATACTCTAGCAATCCTTCTCTTTAAGGCTTGAATCTTAAGGCCCTAATGTGCTAGCACCTTAGAGCTTAAGCCCTACCTCTTAGTCTTTGCTAGATCAATCTTCAAGCATTGTTGTATTGTTGTTGTAAAGACTCCATATTCCTCAAAGGCACCGATTTTACAGCTCTCTTGTGGTAAAATTGATCAACAAACACTCTCTTTCAATTATCTCAATCATTTTACTAATTTTGCTAACACTAACACTCACTAACTTGCTAGTAAATTTGTTGTTGCAAAATTTCGGTACAGCCATCTGAATACACTCTTATTTGCTGCATACAGTCTTGAAAAGGCGGCCTAACATGTTCAAAAAGTACATATAACAATTGGATATTACTAAGTTTACATTGACAATTGTTGCGTTTCTGATTGATAATTATTGTTGTTGTTATAATTTACTTACTGTTGTTGTACTACTGTTCATTGGTGCAAATTCATAACATCCATAGAAATTTCATTGTCTAGTGTCTTCAAGGAGTATTTATTGCATGTTTGGACTTGGAAATAATCATATTTCTTGCTATAAAGTGTTCTTGTTCTGGGCAGGTACTCAAACGACTTCATACTCATGTTTCCTTGACCTAGACCTCTTTTTAGGTGATCAAGAGAGGGGGTAGTAGGCTTGGTTACTTTACTTGCTACTTTGATCCCTTGAGGTCACCAGGGAAGCCTTCCTTGTGGTGGACCTCCTTCATCACTAAAACGAGGGAATTTCTTAATAAGGTGACAGTGGTAGGATTTTCCATAGTTACGCAGATTTGGGGGACTTGCATTGGGATTTTCACAAGTACAAATCTTGCGATAAAAGGACAGATGCAAAAATGATGCAATCTCCTTGGGGTAGGGGGGAATGAGAGGGCTAGTGGGTTATCCCACTAACTCCTTCAAGTTACAGTCTTAGAAAGGTAAGGTTTGTTGGCCTTTTATAATCCAAGGACCAGTCAAACTTACAAATTAATTAGAAAAGTGAAAAGAATGAAGAGGAGGCACTCCGGGAGGTCCTAGATGCCTTGGATCAGCGAAAATTAGGCAGCATAACCTTCTATCTGTTCATAAAATCTGCAAAAACATCAATCAAATTGATGGCAAGTTGCCCAAAATGCTTGTGGGACAGCCTGAAAAAAATGTTAGTCTTATGCACAATTTTACCAAGTGAAAGTTAAATAAAAACTTAACAAAAAAGACTAAGAAAATCAGTAGGAAGCCAACTTTATTAGTGGATTTTGTTTTCTGTTTTGGACATCAAACAAATAGGAACTAAGATTTTCCAAAATATGTAAATTGAATCTCTTAAATGAATCTAACTTTTAGCTTTTAAGATCTAGTTATAAAACTTGCTAAAAGATGAGATTTCGTGTGCTAGATCTACTTTGAATGATAAAAACTTTAAACACAAAATATAGATCTATGCATGCATGCATGCAAAAGTGAAGATCTAATTAAAATTTATATTTAGAATTTAGATCTAATTGCATGCAAATGAAAGTAAGTGGAAAATGTTTAATTTTTTGAAGGAGAAAGAGAGAAGCTTGAGATTCATAATCCTCGGGCTATGGGGTCTTCCAATGAAATGCTAAGGGACTACATTCTCGATAGGCTTGGAGTTTTTGGAAGGTTTCACTAGGCTAGTCCAGCCACTAATCCAAGAAATAGGACTTGTAAAACTTAATAAATTTGCAAAAACTTGTTAAATATCGGTTCTACCTATAAAAGAGGCTCAAATAGTATGTTAATCAACTAAAAAGGCATACAAATTTTAGACCGCTAGTGTAAATAATCAATAAGATCTAAGAAGTAAACTAACTTAATAGATCCTATCCTACTGGGTGACAACACCCCTTCAAAGGCCAAAATAACAAGTTATATGTAAATTACTAAGCTACGATTACCTCATATAATAAGCATAAGACATCAATATCCACACAAATATTGCACACCACCTTCTTGACCTCCAAAGCCTTTTATTCATTCCAATGAAAGTATTACAATAGCAAGCTCAACCCAAACTCTAATTAACCTGAATGAAGGTGGGTTGCTTTGCTTAAATAACAAGTGGGGCACATTTCCCAAGGAAGATGGGCGCATTTCCCAAGAGTGGTCGAGCCACATGTGTGAGTGGATGGATGCCACCACTCTGAAAAGCTAAGAGAAAGTCACCACAAGTCAAGAGTGAAGTGAGAGGGAGTGACACATCTCAGAGATGAGTGGGTGTGCACCTCCTTGGGATTGGCGCCCTCAAGGAGAGTGCGTCACCTCCCAAGAGAGAGGGCACACCTCTCCTTGGGATCTCCACCAAGTTCAGTTAACAAATCATTAGACTCTCTCTTACTTGCTATCAATTGTTACTAACAATCAGTGAGGTTGAGTGAATTGAAGACAAGTCAAAAACATGTTTCAGACATGTTTCCTTCAAAATAGGGAGCTAATTAAATCACTTTTTTGANCAACTGGATGGAAGCACCAACTTCCAATCATACAGACACCAACCTGTATCACAGAGAACAAGATTTCTCCCTTGCACCACCCTGCCACCCTGGTTTCTCTGGCTGCCACCAGATGGAAGCTACAACTCCCTGTGTTCAAGCACCCACTTGAACCTCTAAGGACAACAGTCCTCCCTAGCACCTCCCAACCTCCCTGTAATATAAATCTTTGCTACTGAAACTTATTACAGTGATATTATATTCAACAATGTCTTACCAGACTCATCACTGTTCTGCTGCATCTCGTTGCTCTGTCTGCCACACTGCCTTTCTGCACACATCACTTGCGCTGTCTTTTCTTCTGCGTTTTATCCTCTGTGCGCCATGTCCATTCACTGCACAATTCCTCTTCTCTCCCATTCAGCTGCTTCACTCTCCTCATTCTTTACGCATGGATCACCTTCAACAACAACAAACACCACAACTCCAACAACAACAGCAGACTCATCTCTTCTCTGTACCATGTACTTATATCTTTTGTGTACCTTGTGCATGCAATGTGCGCAATACCTCTGTATACTCACACCGCACCGATATCCTCCACCTCTCGAGTGCTCTGCCTGATCATCATGGTAACTCTTCAACTTCTTTGGCGGTTTTCCCACGCGTTCAGCATCACTGGGTGTTTTGCCGAGATTCCTTTTTCTCTCTGGTAGTTGAGACTCTTCGTCTTCTCTATTACATTCGAGCTCATCCAGAACAGCCAGCCTTGCACAATTTGTCTCATTTTCTTTTATGCACACCTCCCTCGACGGTTCCACTTTGCCTTCCCTTAGGCAAAACAAAGACACCTGTCCTAGCAACTGAAATGCTAACTGATTTGCAATCATGAGTCCGTTTCACTTAACAGATTCATAACTGAGGACTTAAGTGTGAGAGAGAACAGTAACCCTCCGATCTCATTCAAGTTTTATCCGCACCATTGGATGACTTTTATTATTCTTGTTTCGGCATTTCGGCATTCCTTTGCCCAAGTGTCTCGACACTTTCACGTCGCGATCTCCAAAACTCCGAAATGGAGCTTATCTGGACTGACTCCTTCTCTTCCCGTGACCAAGGGCTGTGACCACAACTTTAGCGTAAGGCGCTTTCGCGATTTCGCACATCACAAATTCGACATTTCTTATGTTCAATGTTCTTGTCACTTCCAAATCCCGATCCATGAAATTCCGTAAAGAAAATAAATCAACGATCCAGATTATATCTAGATCTAACGGTTCAAATTAAGTCGGGATTTCACATCGCGATATCGCATATCGCAATTTCATAGTTCATGTTGCATTGTTTCTTTTGCCTCTCCATGTCGCGATTCGCGAAACTCCGATAAGGAGTTGGATCAACGGTGCAGATTCAATCTTGATTCAAAGGCTGCGATCAAATCACGATTTCGCATATCGCGATTTTGGAATTCTCGTTGCATTGTTTTCTTTCCTCTCCATGTTGCGATTCGTGAAACTCCGATATGGAGTTTGATCAACCGTCCAGATCTGATCTCTATTCAATGGCTGCGATAAAATCGCAATTTCGCATATCGCGAAATCGACATTCTAGTTGCATTGTCTTTTTGACATCTCCAACACGCGATCCTCGAAACTCCGATATGGAGTTAGATCAACGGTCCAGATTTGAGCTTGATACAACGGCTGCGATTGAATCGCAATTTTGCATATCAAGAAATCAACAGTCTTGTTGCATTTGTTTCTTTTCCTTTTGAAGTTGCGATTCACGAAACTCCCACACGGGCTATGATCAACGGTCCAGATATGATCTTGACTCAACGACTGTGATTGAATCGCGATATCGCATATCGCGAAATCGGGGTTCCTGATGTTAATAGCCTTTGACATGTCCAACACTCGATCCGCGAAATTCCGACAAGGACTAGAATCAATGGTCCAGATTCATTCTTGAATCTTACGGCTCAGATTAAGTCGCGATTTTGCAAACCGCGATTACGCCCGCTTCTCCTTGTACTTTAAAGACTGTTCAGGTTATCCTTGATCCAATGACGGTCGGGTCTTGCGCTTGGATCTAATGCCTGAGATCTGTCCTCCGCGCTCTTCTTGTCTTCATTCAGATCTGATGGCCCTTGTTCTTTCGGGAATTTTGAATGGGATCCAACGATTACTGACGCTTCTCCTCTCGATTAATACTACACTGCTGATCATCACTGTTGTACTCAAGCCATCATTGCTACTATACTTTCCATCAATGACAAGCATACCCTGCCTATGAAAGATGCCAAACATCCTCTACACTATCTCTTCTGATCTTATCGAGGTTGCTCTGTAGCGTCTTCCCAAAATACTTCTGGTGCCTGTCTGTTACATTCTTTCTATACTCATATGACAAGCATATGTTGCTTGTTAAACATTTTCCAACATAATGCTGGTTAGACTTAACCCTATTCTCAGATCTCCTTAGAGGCGCCTCTCTCTCTTAAGACTTAGTCACCAGCCTTCACTTGAGATGTGATGAAATGAGGCCTCCTAGGTTATTTGTAACCATAGCCTTTTCTCTCATGCAATCCTGACCCTTGGATCTTCTTATCAAGATCTTGATCTAATGGTGGGGACTTAATCAAGTATTGAAACAACTTAAGTCACATCCAACGGTTGTGACTTAATCTCAAGTTGACTTGAGTAGTCCCCACCATTATAGTGTTGTCTAGACATAAGTTGGGCCTCTTCCACACTACTAGACACCCCTAGTGTGGAAGTACCTGCCCGAGTTACATAAGCTAACACTCTAGCAATCCTTCTCTTTAAGGCTTGAATCCCAAGGCCCTAATGTGCTAGCACCTTAGAGCTTAAGCCCTACCTCTTAGTCTTTGCTAGATCAATCTTCAAGCATTGTTGTATTGTTGTTGTAAAGACTCCATATTCCTCAAAGGCACTGATTTTACAGCTCTCTTGTGGTAAAATTGATCAACAAACACTCTCTTTCAATTATCTCAATCTTTTTACTAATTTTGCTAACACTAACACTCACTAACTTGCTAGTAAATTTGTTGTTGTTGCAAAAGTTTGGTACAGCCATCTGAATACACCCTTATTTACTGCATACACTCTTGAAAAGGCGGCCTAACATGTTCAAAAATTACATATAACAATTGGATATTACTAAGTTTACATTGACAATTGTTGTGTTTCTGATTGATAATTATTGTTGTTGTTATAATTTACTTATTGTTGTTGTACTACTGTTCATTGGTGCAAATTCATAACAGCCATAGAAATTTCATTGTCTAGTGTCTTCAAGGAGTATTTATTGCATGTTTGGACTTGGAAATAATCATATTTCTTGCTATAAAGTGTTCTTGTTCTAGGCAGGTACTCAAACGACTTCATACTCCTATTTCCTTGACCTAGACCTCTTTTTAGGTGATCAAGAGAGGGGGTAGTAGGCTTGGCTACTTTGATCCCTTGAGGTCACCAGGGAAGACTTCCCTGTGGTGGACCTCCTTCATCACTAAAACGAGGGAATTTCTTACTAAGGTGACAGTGGTAGGATTTTCCATAGTTACGCAGATTTGGGAAACTTGCATTGGGATTTGCACAAGTACAAATCTTACGATAAAAGGACAGATGCAAAAATGATGCAATCTCCCCGGGGTAGGGGGGATGAGAGGGCTAGTGGGTTATCCCACTAACTCCTTCAAGTTACAATCTTAGAAAGGTAAGGTTTGCTGGCCTTTTATAATCCAAGGACCAGTTAAACTTACAAATTAATTAGAAAAGTGAAAAGAATGAAGAGGAGGCACTCCGGGAGGTCCTAGATGCCTTGAATCAGCGAAAATTGGGCAGCATAACCTTCTAGCTGTTCATAAAATCTGCAAAAACAGCAAGCAAATTGATGGCAAGTTGCCCAAAATGCTTTTGGGACAGCCTGAAAAAAATGTTAGTCTTATGCACAATTTTACCAAGTGAAAGTTAAATAAAAACTTAACAAAAAAGACTAAGAAAATCAGTAGGAAGCCAACTTTATTAGTGGCTTTTGTTTTCTGTTTTGGACATCAAACAAATAGGAACTAATATTTTCCAAAACATGTAAATTGAAGCTCTTAAATGAATCTAACTTTTAGCTTTTAAGATCTAGTTATAAAACTTGCTAAAAGATGAGATTTCGTGTGCTAGATCTACTTTGAATGATAAAAACTTTAAACACAAAATATAGATCTATGCATGCATGCATGAAAAAGTGAAGATCTAATTAAAATTTATATTTAGAATTTAGATCTAATTGCATGCAAATGAAAGTAATTGGAAAATGTTTAATTTTTTGAAGGAGAAAGAAAGAAGCTTGAGATTCATAATCCTCAGGCTATGGGGTCTTCTGATGAAATGCTAAGGGACTACATTCTCGATAGGCTTGGAGTTTTTGGAAGGTTTCACTAGGCTAGTCCAGCCACTTCTCCAAGAAAGAGGACTTGTAAAACTTAATAAACTTGCAAAAACTTGTTAAATATCGGTTCTACCTACAAAAGAGGCTCAAATAGTATGTTAATCAACTGAAAAGGCATACAAATTTTAGACCGCTAGTGTAAATAATCAATAAGATCTAAGAAGTAAATTAACTTAATAGATCCTATCCTACTAGGTGACAACACCCCTTCAAAGGCCAAAATAACAAGTTATATGTAAATTACTAAGCTACGATTACCTCATATAATAAGCATAAGACATCAATGTCCACACAAATATTGCACACCACCTTCTTGACCTCCAAAGCCTTTTCTTCATTCCAATGAAAGTATTACAATAGCAAGCTCAACCCAAACTCTCATTAACTTGAATGAAGGTGGGTTTCTTTTCTTAAATAACAAGTGGGGCACATTTCCCAAGGAAGATGGCACATTTCCCAAGAGTGGTCGAGCCACATGTGTGAGTGGATGGATGCCACCACTCCAACAAGCTAAGAGAAAGTCACCACAATTCAAGAGTGAAGTGAGAGGGAGTGACACATCTCAAGATGGGTGGGTGCGCACCTCCTTGGGATTGGTGCCCTCAAGGAGAGTGCGTCACCTCCCAAGAGAGAGGGCACACCTCTCCTTGGGATCTCCACCAAGTTCATTTAACAAATCATTGGACTCTCTCTTACTTGCTATCAATTGTTACTAACAACCAGTGAGGTTGAGTGAACTGAAGACAAGTCAAAAACATGTTTCAGACATGTTTCCTTCAAAATAGGGAGCTAATTAAATCACTTTTTTGATGAAATAATTGATTTTTATGAGTAAAAGTCAATTATTTTGCTCAAAAAGGGGGTACTTAGGTAAACAGGGTATTCTGAATTAGAAAAGGATACCCCCTGTCACCGTCCTTATACACACTTGCTAACGTGGACTAAGTCCAATCCACTTAGTGTGTCCTTGGAGGCACAATGCCTAAGTTCAAGCCCACTGTCACCTTGACTTGAACCTCTTCTGTCTAGGCTTACTCCTAGGGAAGCCAAAGGGAGGTAGACCCTAGTTACTATGTGAATTATTAAATGAATTCTAGGAGTTAATTTTAGTTTGTTAAAGGTAAGGGGAAGCTAGCCTATATGGCAAGCAACAATGCAAATGCAAATCTTTTTAATTAAAATCAAACCTTTCCCTAAGATCAACTAAGACTAGTGCCTAAGGATTGGGCAAGGGGTCAATTAGATTATACAACAAAAGAATTAAGTAAAATTATACAAGAAATAGACAATGCTATTGATTATCAACAAGAAATTACTTTACAATTGAGATTATTACAAAGTAAAATATACAAAATGAATATGGAAAGATAGCTTACAATGAAGATGATAAATTAGATAATTTGCACCAAATACATAAAGGAAACTAAAGAATAGTTAGGTAGTGAAACATTCAACTCACATCAATAAATATGAAGCATGTCAAAGGTGAAATTTATGATGAAAAAGAATAACCAATTAGATGATCTTACAATTGTACAAAGAAGAGTTAGATTTTATACCAATGAACATGATATATCACAATGAAAGATACTGCTTGAAAAGTGAATTGCTTGAGAGTAACTTGCTTGAAAATAAATTGCCTTAAAATGTGATTGCAAAACTTGAAAGGTAAACTTGCTTGAAGGTGACTTGCTTGAAATATGGATTACACAACTTGAGATTACTATGTTGTGAAATAAATTGCTTTGAAAATAAGATTGCAAGTGTTGTGAATGTATTGTGTAGGTTAATTTTAGTAAATTTTAAGTCTCTCTTTGATTAGGGGGATTAGATGTGACAGATTGAATCCTAGACTATGTGACTACCCCAGACCGTTATCCTCTGAACCAAAAGGAAGTGTTGGGTGCTCAATAAGCAAGGCAAACAAGGCCTTACCCTAGCTCCACAGGTCAAATCCAAAGAGCAAGTGTACTCAACCTGAGGGACACCTAGTGTCGTGAGATCATCCCTGACCTAACACCCCAAGTATCTTCCGCAAGCCTCCTTTTTGATGGTGGAAATAATAAATGGTTGGATGCCTAATTACTAAACTCACAATCTTTGCCCTTTCTTGTCACCCAGGATCCACAAAGTGGCAAGGGGAGAGAATACGGGGCAAAAAAAGGAGAACAAGAAGATTACCTTAGCAATGATTTTAAGATTATACAAGCCTTCCGTTATTGCAAGGAATAGCTTATGCCAATCTCTTGCAAGGTGGGGAAAAATAAATTGAAATGCTTTATTAGCTGCTTAGAAAATTAAATGCAACCCCACAACAATGGCACAAGTGGAGGCACAATGCCTACCGTTTTGGCCAAGTTGGGTATTATGAAAGAAATAAAAAGCTTGGAAGTAAATTTCAACCCCACAACAAATGGCACAAGTGGAGGCACAATGCCTGTTAATATTATGGTAGTTGCGGGAGGTATTTACCTCCACGTGTGAACCTGACGAGAATAGAAGACTCCGGGAAGCAAGAATGAGTTGGCTAATAACCCTAGAAGCCTTGTCGGCATAAGAAGATAATTTATATTAGGCTATTAGCCTCCAAGAGAAGAAGTCGGCCATAAATAATAATAATATACTGAACAGACACATATCCAGAAGGAGAAGTTGGCCCCAACAAAACTGGCAAGACTACTATAAATACAGGGTGCTAGTTCTCATTTGTAGCATCTCAGAATTGCACTTTTCCCAGTTGGTGCGCAGTTGCAGTCTTGTGCGCAGGTTTGGAGGAGGGTTGCAGGTGCAGCTGCAGCAGTAGCTAGTTTCAGTATTGGGTTGAATATCTCTTGGCTAGGGTTTGGACTATCTGATCATCTTTTTGTGATGCACTATCCTTAGGGAATGATGCGCTACCCTTTGTTTGGCTATCTATCCTAGGGTTTGCTTCCGGAGGAATTCTCAGTCAAGGTTAAGGTGCTTGGAGGGAGGCTTCGACCTATGGTTGGGTGATGAAGGTATCGTCAATGGTAAAACGAGCACACCGTCTTCTATATTCTAACAGGTTATGGGCCCACACCCCTTCAGTCAGCCTAAAATTCTAGAAGGAAACATAGCCGCTAGATATTGAGCTCGTTGAGATACTGCCACTAGGGTTACTAGCAGGAGTAGTTTCCAAAATCATTGCAGCTAGGGTTACCAGCAAAAGCAGTTGCAAAAACCCTAAACCTCTTGTCGAGGCACCTTAAGTGACGAGATTGACCTAATCTTCGGATAGATCAGTGCACCCTAGCCCAGTGCATCTCTTGGTACTCTTAGAAGGCCAAGACATGAAGTTTGGATTTCTGGTCAAATCTAGGGTTTGACCAAGTCAAGCAAGCCATGATGAACTCTATGAAGTCTGAGAACA
>SNQJ01S0078405.1:66161-78801 GCA_010110895.2 Picea sitchensis
GTATGTTTTTGTGCTCAAGTCCATTACCTGTAAATGCCTCTCTAGCTAGGAGGGAGTGTTAATATTATGGTAGCTGCGGGAGGTATTTACCTCCACGTGTGAACCTGATGAGAATAGAAGACTCCGAGAAGCAAGAATGAGTTGGATAATAACCCTAAAAGCCTTGTCGGCTCAAGAAGATAATTTATATTAGGCTATTAGCCTCCATGAGAAGAAGTCGGCCATAAATAATAATAATATACGGAACAGACACATATCCAGAAGGAGAAGTCGGCCCCAACAAAACTGGTAGGACTACTATGAATACAGGGTTCCAGTTCTCATTTGCAGCATCACAGAATTGCAGTTTTCCCAGTTGGTGCATATTGCAGTTGCAGTCTTGTGCGCAGGTTTGGAGGAGGGTTGCAAGTGTAGCTGCAGCACAGCTAGTTTCAGTATTGGGTTGTATATCTCTTGGCTAGGGTTTGGACTATCTGATCAGCTTTTTTTGATGCACTATCCTTAGGGAATGATGCGCTACCCTTTTTTTGGCTATCTATCCTAGGGTTTTCTTCCGAAGGAATTCTCAATCAAGGTTAAGGTGCTCAGAGGGAGGCTTCGGCCTATGGTTGGGTGACGAAGGTATCGTCAATGGTAAAACAAGAAAACCATCTTATATATTCTAACAATGCCTACCGTTTTGGCCAAGGTGGGTGTAAAAGGAAAAGCAGGAAAGCAAATCTAATATAGCCTTCACGATTTTGCAAGGATGGCTTAGGCCACTCTCTTTGCAAGGTGTGGGCGATTTATTCTAACTATTACAATATCATATTTTTGATATAAAATTGATAGAAGGCACACCCAGGAGACTCTCAAAGGTGGATTACAATGACTTAGAAGAGTAATAAGGATGGGTATTTGATATCCCAACTCTAGAATGCCCTTTGGAGGCCTTTGGGGCTCAAACTAGTAGCACTTTATCCTTGTTGCTAGAAATCTGCATAAAAAATCAGCAAGGTATATTTTTATGGAAAATGCTACAAAACACCAAGAACTTGTTAAGTTGAATTGGCCCAATGATACATAAATTTAAGTAGAAAATTTGAAAATGATATTGAACCTTTAGTGTCTATTCTATATCATAACAACATTTAGAAATGAGAGAAAGGAGGAAGAGAATGTTAGATAATCTTGGAAACTTTGGATGATTGAAAATAGTTGGCTTTCCACTCTAAAACCAATCCTTCAACCCTTTAGTGATCCCCAAAATAAGATTTCCTTTGCTACACAAGGAAAAATGGAGGTGAGAGCATCCAAAAAGCTTGTAAAATACTTTGCAAACTTAATAAGAAACTACCACAAGATCAATAGCAATACTACTACTAATATCACCCAAGCAAAATACTTTGCTTGAGTCTCCAAGTCGAATGAGTAAAGAAAAATGAAAAAAAATAAATGGAAATGTATCACCTCACAAAAATAGAATGAAGCACCAAGAATACTCCCAATGCACACCATAGATTCTCCAAAGCTTCCTTTAATATCCACCAAAATGTCGCTACAAATACTTGTAGCAAAATTTACACATGAGAGTATGAGAGAGTGAGGGAAAAGAGAGGAGAAATTTTGGTATAGTAGACTTGCTATGAGAATAGATGAGATAATGAGGAGGAGAGGGTCCAATTTATAGGAGAATATGAGGAGAGAGACCACTTGGATGAGTTCCAAGTGGCAGCCATCCAATGGAAGAGGGTCTCATCAAGGGGGGCGCACTTTTGGGTCAAGAGAGGAGGTTGAGGGATGAGTGGGGAAGGGGGAAAACCCCTTTCCTATTAATTAAAAGTCTAGTGGGGTTAAATGGTGGGGTTTACCAAAGTATTGGGGCGCCCCATGGTATATTTTGATTTTTCATGAAATATTGAGCAAAGGGGGGCGCCCCTCTTCTAGGGAGATGGTCAATGTGGGTTGTGGGCTAAGCAAAAGGGGTCTTTCTAAGTTGGAAATCATTTTTCCAACTTAGGAAATGCATTTGGGATAATTTTCCCACTCTCTCTCATGACTTTAGTGATTTTTTTAAAAATTGGCTATTTTAATTAAGCCAATTACATGCTGATTTTTTACTGACTTTGACTCCTCATGGACAATGGCCTAGCAAAACTTGTCCAAATGAGCTGAGACTTGGTACAAGGGTGTAGGGGTTAATGAAAAATTTGATTTGAGTACTCATACCCATATACAAAATCCCCAATGACCACTTTTTACATTTTACATAAAAAATAATTAAAAATCCCCAGTTTGCGGGAATTTTAATTATTTAAAAAAAAAAAACCTACTAAAATTTAACGAAATTCTAGGAAATGTCTAGCATGGTCATTTACAATACTCCTAGACCTCAGTTTCCCCATGGGCTCGATCATTAGAATGCCTTTCACCACCTTGGAAAATTATGTGGGAGTGAAAAACTCAAGGGAAATTAATAAGGTTGGTTAGGCCAAATTAATAACCTGAGAAAAAAATCGCTTAGTGAAAGGGACTCTAATGATAAATTCCTAGGCAACTGACCTAAACTATGATCCATGCAGACCTATTAAATTATTATCCCATGCAGTGGAGCGAAAATTTTGATTACATTGAAAAGCGTGCCGGGGGCAAAATTTTCCCTGTTGATCAAAAAGTTGTCAAAATGGTTGTACCAATAGGTACATATCTTCATGGAACATGGAGTTGACCCCCTAGTTGAAATAGGTGGTCAACACCCCCCAAGGTGTTAAACACCTCCTAGTACCACTTATTAATTATTTACTTACAAGGTAAATCTCGTTTTAACAGGAAATTTTATGTTAAAAAACAAAAAAAAATCCAACAGAGACCTAAAGTATATTACCATGCTAATAATTACAAAAAGAGGGTACTAACAAAAAATTCTAGAGGGGCCTGATGTATATTACAAAAAGGGGGTAATAAAGTAAAAGGGGTATTCTAAGTTAGAAAACGATACCCCACAAGGTGTTAAACACATCCTAGTACAACTTATTAAGTATTTACATGAATTTACAAGGTAAAATCTCATTTTAAAGGAAAATTTTACGTTAAAAAACAAAAAAAATCATAGAGGGACCTAATGCATGTCCATAAGACTCTAGATGAATTATTAGCATGGTAATATACATTTTACACTAGACTTGGATAAAACACACCAAGGACTAGCCATTAGGACATACTCCAGCTTTGCAGAAAATGAGTGAGAAAACTTAGAACATTATAAGTCCATGAAGCGAGGTATAATGGACCAAGTGAAAAAAAACACTTTAGAGTTATGCACTGATGACAAAGTCTTGGGGAGCTGAGTCTTTTACATACAAGAGACCTCATACTAACTCATTTTTTTACAATTCTCCCATGGGGGTATGGAACATGCAAAAGAAGAAGAAGAAGAAGAAGAAGAAGAAATGAAGGGGCAATAATGCCCTGCATGAATTCTAGACTTTGAATTTTGAACAAGTGCCTTATTCAACTTTGTGGTTCATCCATAAGTCCTTCCTAGTGCAACTAGGGAGGTAACATATCCCATTATTCCTTTATTTTTACAACATGCATTTTTATTCTTTTTTACCAGCTACATCAACCTCAGCATTCTAGCCCTTCCTCTCATAGGAGGATGAAGGCACATGACCTTTTTGGTGTACATGCAACAACCATTTTCAGAAGGTAGGACAACGAGAGGAATCAAGATGAAAAATGCATGAAAGGGAGTGGTACGTTACCCTCATCAAGGCCTCCCAATAGTACCCCTTTTCCCCAAGAGTGGAAACATTGGAATAGGACACATAAGATGGCCACGAAGGTGAAACAAAGCAAAAAGAAAAACTTCCAAGCATCATGATCCATTATCTGACTTCAATGCATGATCCTCACCTAAATTCATAATGCATTAAATATGACACTATATATGAAATAATGGCTAATGTACCTCATCATTCATGTGTGTTGGACCACCATCATCGGATGAACCTATTGATCAAGTGAATGAGCTAAGCAATGATGAGGAGGGAGGCATCTGAGGGGTTGTTGTCTGTGGAGAATGTTGATAATCATCATCATTGGAATCACTATCTGCAATGTGGACCATGAGACATGATCTCCTCTCGTTACCCCTAGGTGAAAAGGGGTAACACATCCAACAAGAAAGAGGGAATCTACAAGTGGTGGTCCAATGGACAAGATATTTGAGCAAGAGAAGCGAGATGAGGTTGATCTCACCATTGGGTTCTTTTTCTATTTCAACTTCATCTCATTTAATGTTGCACGGTCTCCTTTGTTTATTGAGAGGTGTTGAGCTCTAGTTGAACGAGCTCCAACTGGGTATGTGCCTCCAACTCCTCGTACTGTCTCTTCAACACTACCCTTCCCTAGCAAACTCAATAATCCACTGAGATGATGCAATGTAAGGAATGATGGCCTCATCTAGGCTTGACCTAGACCAGTGTCTGAATAACTAAGCAACTATTATGTGACATCAGATTTAGCAATTTTGACTTAAGGAAACAATATTCACTGAAAGTGCAAGGAAATAAGAAAAATACAAGACCTACAACTACTCACACATATGCATGGCAATTTATTATGCTTTTTGATGAACGGAAACACGGCTAAGGCTAAAATAAATTGTAAAATCAAGAAAGATATAAATCTGAAAATGCAAACAACGGGCTGGAAACGAAAAATCAGTGAAAGTAAATGGCAAAAAAACTGACTCTAACTACCCTCTAGAACCCCAAAAAACTTGTTTTTTAATTTTTCTTGTTTTTCTTGCCTTTTTTTCTTTTTTCTTTTTGTATGAGCCCAAAAATCTCTTGTTATGGAAGTTTGTGAGATCTTCCATGATCAATCAACAAACTTGAATGACCAATACAACCATGTGGACAAATGATTGACTATGCATGAAAGGTCAACATAGTCAACCCTCCAATGCAACCAATCGTGAAATCTCTTAAAACAGAAAGATGTATTCATGTGTTGGCTAGTCAAGCAACCAAGTAGGTATATTGGCTGAAATTTGGAAAAAGGTTCCTCACTAGTGATCAAGAAGAAAGTAGAAGAACCAAAACTCTTCAAATTTGCCTCCTAAAACAAATCTATCATACTCAACTCAACCTGATCATGACTAATCCTGATACCCAAGTAATGATTAGTTAGAGAATATATTTGAAGAACAAAATATGAATGCAGGATCATGGGAAAACTATGAGAAAGATCATCTTCTAGTTGAACCAAAAGTTGCTCCCCCTATTGCAATGGTATCCAATCAAACTGTTCTTGGATCACTGTGGGGATATGCAAGGATAAAGTCCCCTGCTGATTCAATTTTGCATGGCTGACTTGTTGCGCTTCCTTTTGAAATTTATCATCATTAATGAAAGGAATCAACAAACCCATTTGCACACTCAAACTTCATATTCATCTTCATGGATCTCTACATATGGCTCGAGTGGTGCAATTACAGGTTCATGATCATCCAAGCATGAATCATCTTCATCCTCTTTATCATTGAAAACTTCATCACATGCTAGGTTTCTACTATTTTGTTCCTTTTCAGAAGCACAAAATACATGCACTTTTAGGGCAACAAAGAAAGATTTCCCTAAATTTATTGGGTTCTCACTCTAAAAGAGGGAATGAAACTCTAAATCAAAATCAAAGGAATAATCCACCAAAATGTTTCTTGGTTGAAATGAGGGGTGGATTTGATGCAATGCTTGGAAAAATCTACCATGAAACTCGGGAATGGTTTCATCTTTTCCCTTATTAATGTAAGATAACTCCAACACTAGGTATATATTATCGTGCACCTATTGTTTCGATTCAACATCCATGATCAATCATGATCCTTTCTCAATGGAGTCGCCAAGCGAGATTTAGGTACTGATTTACCCTTGTGTTCCAGAATAGATGTTCAAGTTCATTAAGGTCTGAAATTGCCTTGTGTTATGGAATAGATGTTCAGGTTCATTAAGGCCTGAAACTGCCTTGTGTTCTTGAATAGATGTTCAGGTTCATTAAGGCATGAAACTGGGCCTTGCGCATGGTCAAATCATTGAGATATTCTCAAGTTTTCCAACACAATAAAATCCTACAATAGTGGAGTCGCTTGGAGAGATAGAAAATATTAAACACATAAAGCAAGTCTCATCGACGTTGTTATATATATCCAAGGATTGATGAATTCCTTGACAATGACACCAATTTGTTATCACACAAATCTACACCAGTATACCTAATAATTATAGGTCATCTAGCCCCGCCATCACTAGATGCCTCTTTGTGTGGATTCGTGTTTTTCTAGTCTCATGAGGGTGTCCCTAGGGGGTGTGTACCTAGCCCTTTCCTCACCTGGATGAAACCTTTGGCAACTTTAAATACAACATTTACGCATTAGGGGTAAGCAACATTGTGTGGGTGGGCTGCTAGCCCAACCCCTGCCAAGTCTTGCCACCTTTCCCCGGAAGTCGCGGGTTTGATCCCCTATGAACACAACTAAATTTTTATGCAATGGAGGGGGTGCCACATGGCACCATAACATTGTCCCACCTACATGCCACGTGTCACAATCTGATAGGTCCAACTCATCTTCCAGTCACCCTCTACCACGTCATCACCTGCCATGTCAGCCTCTGCCACGTCATCCTTTGCCACGTGTCAACATGAACACCTACCACGTGTCCAGTACGACCCTTCCATGTCAGCAGTACAAACATGCCACATCAAGAGTACGGACATGCCATGTCCGCACTGTATGAACTGTACAGTCAACAAAGTTTTGCCTGTTTGGCAAAGTGAACAGAACACAATATCTCACTCATATGATGTCTGTTTGAACCCGTTCAAGTTGCGTTGGGATCGTGAGGACGAGGCCTATGTACGAGTCTGTTTTGAAGCAATTCCGAGCACTTTGATCCCCTGGATCACTTCTCTTGCTAGCATTTCATTTTTATAGCATACTTGAGATTAGAGTTGATTTCTAGGTGTCGTTCCATCTGTTGTGGTTTTCCCCTAGCCATAGAGAGATTTTCCTCATAACACAAATACCACAGGTAGCAGATATATCAAAGAAAACCAGATTGTGCACATTGTATTGCAATACTCTGGGGGGTGATTAATCATGGAGATTTACCATATATATCTCTTGTTTCCATTGGTGTCTCAAACAATACACAAATCAATCTTTACAGAGCACCAAAGTTGTTTCTTCAATGATAATGTTTGCAATGGTCTTCTCATGAAATTGTTTTGAATACTGCTAGATTTGCCCGGGATATGTAAAGAAATGCATGGAGAGTGGTACCCCTAGTGGAAAGGGAAGTGATGCTCACAGGGTAGCAATTATAGGAGACCCATTTGGAAGCAACATTTTGCAAGAGGATTAATAGCGAATTGGATACTCATAATTTTGGAGAAATCTGAAGTGGAAGTGCTCTGTGAGAATCTGAGACAACACAAGATGCATTGCACAAGGAATAGGAAAATATGCAGGATGTTATTTATACAAATAGAAAAGACTTGTTCTTTGTAGTGTCGGGGTTAGAAACAAAAGCACAAACCAGAGTTGGAATTTTGGCAGATCTGGTGGTTTTCTTTCATCTGATATTTACTTGAAATTAGGGGAGGTCAGTTCATAACATTTCTATCCATTTTGGGCACGTTTTCTGAGGGTGATTGGGAATATTTATCGACCATGGAATCACCTGTAATGAAAATATGAAAATTGGTTATTCTAGTTGTCAAGTATATCTAGAATTCGTTTGAAAATAATCCATAATCAACATAATATAACCTAGACCTTCCAATCCTAGTTATGAAAGAGGGACAAACTATATTGTTTTAGTGAAACCTCTGTGGGCCAGCTTGTTATAAACCCAAGAAAATGTTGCAAAATTTGACGGACTTCCTGTTGGAATACTGAGAGGGGGGGTGAATCAGTATTACCTTTTTAAACAATTAGTAATTACTTTGTTATTTTATTAATCATCACAATAGATTATAAATGGACTTGTATTTAAAATCAATTATATAAAGATAATTAACAAGAATTAAAAGGTTTTATAAAGAGTAGTCTGAGATTATGAAGGACACCAATCCTCTTTAGAGCACCAACTCTTGGAGACACAAATCCCCTTCTTCAGGGAACCAACCCTAGGAAGCACCAACTCCCTTGTTTTAGGGAACCAACCCTAGGAAGCACCAACTCCCTTGTCTTTAGGGCACCAACCCTAGGAATCACCAACTCCCTTGTTTTTTAGGGCACCAACCCTAGGAAGCACCAACTCCTTGTTTTCACACTTTGCTTAGTAAAGGATATGAATCCTTCCTTGCTCCTCCCTTCCACCCTCACTGCATAAGTATCATCATTTTTTCTTCTTGGACTCTACTTCTGCTTTTGATCTTCTGATCTAGACTGCAGAGACACTTTCTTCTCACTATTCTTTATTGTTTATATAGTCTTCCAATTGGTGCGAATTTGAACCATTGTGTCTTTTGACAATGAACCATTGTACCCTTTCATTTAAATGATAATATTAAACTTTAAATAATATCATTTTTCCTTTTTATTCTTTATTCATAATGCTCATGTTTTAACTCTTCTTTAATCATGATTGTGTATCAATTCATTAGTCTACAGATCTCAAATTATTGTAAATTCGAGTCTTAATCAATAGGCGCTCCCTTCAAACCAAAATTCCTGTGACCGCGAGCTCAAAACCACGAGCTTATCTATTCCAAGCATTGTTCTGTTAGTGCTTTCTTATTTTGCTCCTATTCTTCTACATGGGACCGTATTCAAACATCTGAGGGCTTCTTTACTTCTATCCCCTTTAACTTCTTTACCTTATCACATGACCGTTGCTGGAACCAAGTTCTCCAGTACTTCGTCCTTCAAGACTTCCAACCTTTGCAGTCATTCAATCCTCCCGGAGTACATTTTGCCGAAGCGCATATACTGTATTGACTAATAGATCGAAGGATCAATATTTAATCTTCCATTGGATGGATGATCCTGGCTTATCCATAGGCTTCAAACAAATCGACGGTCAGGACTTAATCTGCAGTTGAACGGAGGGTTCTCGTTCACTTCAAGACTTCGTAGTTTCGGGACTCCAGCCTTTGTAGTCTGTTTCCATCCTTATACACACTTGCAAACATGAGGCAAGTCCTGCTCACTTAGTGTTTCCTTGGAGGCACAATGCCTAGGTTCAAAGCCCACGCTGTCACTTTGGCTTGAACCTCTTCTGTCTAGGCTTACTCCTAGGGAAGCCAAAGGGGGTAGACCCTAGTTTCTAGATAAGATTTAGAGTTTAAGTTCTAGGAGTTGATTTTAATTAGTTAAGGTTTGGGGGAGTCTAACCTATGATGCAAAAGAAGCAATGCAAGATGCAAGGTTATGTCAAGTAGCCCTTTCCCTAAGTCAACTAAGACTAGTGCCTAAGGGGTCAACTAAGTTAAAGGTTGTTTCGTTACAATAAACTTACAAAGATTACAAAAGAATAGTTACATCAAAAAGATTAGATACAAGTACTTACAAATAAAGAATGCTAGAAATACAATGATACAACACAACAAGCTAACCACGTTTTGTTTAGATTGTGCAGGAATTAAAGAAGATCAAGGCATTAGCATCAACAACACATTAAGTTTATCATCAACGTTCACAAGGATACTTAGAAGATTTAGAAGTTGAAGCACAAGTATTCCACGATGATTAAGATGCTTAGCTGATTAACCCCAAAGTATTACTTGTAGATGATTAAGTTGCAAGTATTAAACCACAAGGTGAATTAAATTAAACCAAGGTTTACTTGCTTAGTGAGTTAAGGTTTTTTAAGGTTTGAAAAGATTTTAATTACCCTTATTAGATGTTTCACCAAAAACCTCCTCCCTCGATTGCCAAATGAATGTTGGATGCTCAAGAAGTGAGGCAACGAGGCCTACCCTAGCTTCACAGGTCAGCCCTAAGAATTGAGTTTTTACGGAAAGGACGTCGCGCGCCATGAGATCGTCCCCGGTCTAGCACCTTCCGTTGCCCTCCTCAATCCCCGTTTTAGATGGTGAAGATGGTGGTTCAAGGTACCCTATTAAGTCTATTAAGTACATATATCAATTGGTTATACTTTTAGGTGTATTAGAGAGTGTTTTGGTGACTTTTAACTACCTTAAAACGGTGATTTAGTGTCAAAACCGAAACTTTTATGAGCTTGAAAAGTGTGTTGTTTAAACATAAACTTTAAGCACTTAACACGTGTAATATGAAAGACCAAGCTGAATAACGATTTAGTTTGTCACCATGATTAAACCATTAACATGAAGAAGCTTGTTATGAAAAGAAGACTAAAGCACAAGGGCAACGACAACTTGCCAAAGAGAAGAAAAGATCCAAGCTTATACCACTTATCTTATGTTGTTAAAGCATTAAAGAGAAAAGCATTGAGTGTGAAAGAGAAGCTTGAAAAATAGATGTATGCCTACACTATCAACTTATCCAACAATGCTTAACTTTAGTGTGATGGAAAATGGCCTTAAAGATATGATAGCATGGAAAGAAAACCACTTACTAAACCATTAAAGCATTATACATTTAGTGTGTCATGCAAACAAGATAGATCTTAAGATAGATTATAACATGAAAATAGATTTAAGTAAGTTGATTATACCCCAAGGGCTTAAGCTAAGGACTAAGGTGTGATGTGAAGAGATCTAGATCTAGAAGATTTTAACCTTTAAATCCTTAGGAAAGATCAATAACACATTACTAGTCTTAGTCTTACGATTTTGGGGATTTCTCTCCCAAGGTGTAGGCAATTATTTAAGATAGATAAGATTGCAAGAAAAAAGATAACCTAGCCAAGAAACTCAATGGCACAAGGTGGAGGCAAGCCTACCTTATTGTGCCAATGAGGTTGTGAGGAAAGTGAGCAAGCAAAACAACTATCAACACAAATGCTCACTAAACCCCATGTCCTAGCTTAGAAGATGCTTGAAACTCAAAAAAATGAAATTTGAACTAACCCTAAGCTCCCCTAAGCTCACACATGGGAGGTAGGCCGTACCAATTCTCCTCCCAAGCCTATGAGCCACTAAAAATCAGCAAAAGAGAGTATATCTATGCACAATAAGCTAGAAAAATGGAAAGAGAGGTTGATATTTGTTACCCACTTGAAGAGAAGGGTCTTGGAGTGTTGTGTGGCTATTTTAGGGAAACTTCATCCCCTCAACCTGTTGAAGACCTGCAAAAATCAACAAGCTATGCTTGCTGGAAAAGCTACACACAACAAACAATGTGAAGAAAAATTTATGTTTTTAGGGAAGAAATTTTTTTCCTTAAAAACTTATGATAAAATATGATTAAAGTGACCAATCTACTATGTTAAGCTAGTTGAAATATAGTATGGAATGAGCAGCAATGAAAGAATGAGTAAAAGATGAGAAAGATGGAGTTTATATGTGCTTTAAGGGAGGACTCTTCCTTGAGTCATTCCTAATAAAACCCTTGAAGCCAAACCTACAAAACTTGGCAAAATAATATGCATACAAGAAGATAATATGGCTGAATATGCTAATGAAATATTAAAGGGGACTTGTAAATCATCTAAAGGGGACTTGTAAATCATTTAAAGAAAATATTAAAAAAGGGTAAATTATGGGGCTAGAAAAAGGTTTCTACCCAAACGAAAGGTAACTCAAGGATGCAACACACCCTCTACAAAGGAACCCTTGGAAATAAGACCATATGAGACCCTTGCATGTCAATGACCCCATGCCCAAAAGTTTCTCCCTTCATCCACCTCACATTCATCACATGGCCTAAATAGAGTTCACCCAGGAAACACTCCTCTACTTTAGGAATTGGTCTACCCAATAGGGCCTTTTGATAACCCTCCCATATTTAAATTTGGTAAATTGCATACAATCTTTGAGCATGTGTTTAATTTGAAAGAGGGGATCCAATGTACTTGTTTGGGTGGCTCTTGTATTAAGATTGACTTACTTGGCATGATTCATATGACTTGTGGACCCTTGGAGGGCATACCTTGTTTGTCTTTGCAGGATCTTGCTTGGTGGCACCACTGGTGGAGGTACTAAGGCACTTGGGATCTCCATTAAGACATGAAAGTCCATAGGATGGATGTTGCACCCCACATGTTGGACGGTATTGATGATGAACGTTTCACTCATTATGACATCATTTTGTTGAAATAATGTAACTGCGAAGAGCATTCTTATTATTTTGTTATTGGATTAAATCCCCATTGTGGATTAATCATGTCATTATTATTATTTTTGTTGTTAGGTTAATCCCCATTGAGGATTAACTAAGTCGGTAATTGTATAAGGACCAAATCCCCTTTTGCGGATTGGTCATCGGACAATTATAATGTAAAGAATAAGAAGTCGGCCTCATCAGTTATAATGAAAGGGCCAGATTTAATTAAAGGTGGATTTATCCACCCAGTGAGAGAGGTCGGCCCTGCCAGAATGGTGACTCTTCACACGTGCCAGAATAGTATAAATAGGAGGCTAGCGCCTCACTTCTAACACACACTTCACTTGCTCATGTTCTTATGAGGCAATGTGATATTTCAAGTTGGTGAAAGAAGAAGAAGGGTGGCGC
>SNQJ01S0078406.1:16394-36191 GCA_010110895.2 Picea sitchensis
GGGGGCATGTAATTCCCAACATGACAAGTGTCAAGTTGGGACGTGCACATATATTTGGGGAATTTAGTTCATTTCTCCATCATTCTTATCGTCATTCCTCTCCTACCATTCGTACCTTGCTACCATCACCATACCTATAATTGGGAAGCTTTGGAGTTTTTGTCAACTAGTAACCTGTGAGTTGAAGAGGCGGGTTGTCAGGTCCGTGTGCTATTGAAGAAGCGGGTTGACAGGCTCGTGAGCATTCTCTCTATGTGAGAGGGCTATTGGAAATTGTTTTTCCAAGGTACCAAGTTGTAGCTACAGGGCTCTGAGATTTCATGTACGACCTGTTGTTGAAGCCCCAAAAGAGAAGTGAGGCAGTCGAAGGACTATTGAGCAGAAAATGGGCACACTTCCTGGGGTGGGACATGCATGTGGGGAATAAGAGATTGTAGGTTGTATGCTAAAGTTGGCACCTTAGTCTGAGCATTTTGATTATCAATAGACCTTAGATTGCCTTAGGATTCCTTTCTCTGGTGGAGTTTTAACCCCAACTCGGGGGTGACCTTCTACTGAGAGTTTATGAGCAGTAGAGTCTACGACTGGGAATAATGTCTAAGTTCTGCAAGCAGTTGGTGATTGTTTACCAAATATAATTGTCTTTATGTGTTTTATCTAAATGCTGTGTTATTATATGTATTTTCTATTATGGGTTTTTCTTGTATATGTTGCATGTTTATATTTGTTATATTTTTACATGATTTTGTGCATTTGCAGAGCATTTTAGTGAATTAAAATGGTATCAGAGTTGGAATTTTTAAGTGGCATAGCCCAACTTGGGGACCGAGGATGCTACAATATATGTAAGTATATAGTTTTATAGAGTTCGTCTCTTTTGATTCCACCACGGCTATGCCCTGTAATCAAGGCCAATGGTTTACCCTGCTTAACATCCATGGATCATGGGGAAGTATTCGAAGAGTTTTCCGCGAGTACATTTCCTTTGAAAAAATTAGTTTTATAATAGTGTTTTAAATTTTAGTTATTTATTACCTTTTTACAAAATTAGTTGTATTAAATAAAGCCTCAAATAAATTATTAATGTGTTTAAGATTAATTAATTAAATAAGAACCTCATTACCTCATAAAAGTAACTTGGACCATAAGTTATGATTTTATCCCCTCTTTGTATAGATATGGGTCTTCCTTTCATTTTTATCATCAATCTATTATTAATCAAAAACATATTACTCTTATTTGGCTCTCTATTTCTCTTTATATTTATTATTACCGATATTTGGCATAGTTGTAATGTTTAATTTGGTTACATGGGTATACCAATGGATCCACATAAACATCTAGCAAATCACTATCATCCTATGCCTCATATTCATCTTGATCCTTAGTCTCCTCCTCATCCTCAAACACTTAATGAGAACTCTACATAGTTCTTGTTTTTTTGGGGGTTAAGTTTTTTACCCCGTTCTTAAAAATGGTGCTACGGGTAGCACCCCCTTCCCTTTTTAGGTGGTTTTTTGATATTTTTAAATTTTTTGATACATAAAGTTTCCACTTTTTTTCTTTAAATGCTTGTTTTTTCATTTATTTTCAAATTGTTCTATTTTTTTTCTCAATGGTGTTTTTTCATCTATTTTCAAACTTTTCTAATTTTGTTTTAATTCAATGGTGTTTTTAATCATATTTCCATGCTCCATTCAATGCTAAAAATGTTGTACACCATTTATTTTTTTAAATAAAGATTTTTCATATAATTATGTGTCCTTAATTAAGTTATGGTTCCATACTTTTTTAAATATAATGGAAAATATCATTTTTAACACATTTTTTTATCTTTACTTCAATACATAGAAAATAATTGTATTTAAATAACACTGTTTTTAAATATTTACCAAAAAAATATAATTCATTTTTTTTAATCAATTAAAAACAAAAAAAAGAAAAGAAAACAAAAATAATTGAAATTAAAAAAAAAAATTATATTAAAAAAAACCATTGAAGAAAAACCTAAAAAAATGAGGAAAAAAAACCATAAAATATAAAATATATATATCCAAAGTAAGAGAAAATGAGAAAAAAAAAGAAAAGTTGAAAAAAATTATAACCCAAAAAAACTTTAAAAAGGTGAAAAAAACCCATCATCTTGCTTATTGGCAAATGAAATATTTCCTTCATCTTATGATTTAGATAACTATGAATAGCTCTTGAATCAATTAAAATAGCAATAGGTTGGTTATTGATCTTACCTTCCACTTCAATCATATGAGATTGAAATTCAACTTACTGATTATCCAGGGCCGCGCAGATCCTAGGTACGTTTCTTCCCGTGTCCTCAATTGTGTCAGTATGCTTTAAATTGTGAACAATCCTCACTTTTTATCTTATATGAGGGCAATCTCTGTACATATGCTCTCCCTCACAACCCCAACATTGAATAGGTTGCTGCCTTTGTCTTTGTCCGATTGTTTCTGTCATTTTGGGCTCATTAGAGGTTGGTTGTTTCTGAAAATTATCTCTGAAGGATGGTGGTTTGGTCTCCTTCTTCCTCTGCTCCATCTTGCCCTTATTCTTGTCTTCCCAACCCTTTTAGAAAGTTGATCTCCCTTTATGCTGTTCATAGAGGCACTTGGATCTCCTTATTGTTTAATCCAATGTCTTGGGATCATCATAATGTATCTTATCACTAAAAATTGATGCCAGCCCACTCAAGTACCTTTGAATAATGATTTGCTCATCCTTGATGAAGTCAACATATTTCAACATCTCTAAGAATACTCATCCATGGTCATACTCCCAAGCTTGAGTTCAAAGAACTTCTTCATCTTTCTATCATAATAATGCTTGGTTAAATACTTCTTTTGAAAATACCTCTTGAACTCCCTCCAAGTAATTTTATTCTCATCAATGTGTTGCACTTGCACAAACTGGTCCCACCACATTGATGCTTTTCCATTCAATTGGTAGATGACGATTCTCCCTTCTTCCTGTGAAGAATAATTGTGTAATTGAAAGTTTTTTCTCATCCCTAAAAGCCAGATTTCTGCATCCTCATCCTTTTTGTGCTCACCATCAAAAGTAGGAGGTTTAATCTTATTCATTTCTCTTTGTAGTTCATTTACCCCATACCTCTTCTTATGCTTCCTGACAGGGGATGGACTTGAGATACTGTGTGCTCTCCTAAATGAATGCCTTGGTGAGTGATGGTGATGCCTGTCAACACTTCTTGTTTCTCTTCTTTTATCATGAGACCTGTGACTCCTTGACTTGCTTGATTATGTCTTTTTATCCATTTTCTTCTCTATTTTGTCCAAGATCTGTAGAAACTTGATGTTGAAGCCTTCTTGCTGCTCCTTGGATTTCATAAGCCTCTCATTATCAACTTTACAACTTTGGACATCTTTTTGCAGACTCTTTATGGTCTCCACCAAGTTCATGCTTTCCTCCTTGCCTTTTCTATACCCATTGGATTCTGTACCTTCATTACCCATGCTGACACACAACCCTCTAACTTCATCTTCATGGCTGTAGGTTCACTGTGCATATTCCATGCCTTTGATCTTTGCGTCGATTTTGAGCTATTTTCCTTTAATTTTGTAAAATGTGTTGGCAATAGGATTTATTAGACTAGAATAATTTAAAAAATCTATAAATACTATCCACCATTCTACCCTGTAAATACACCAGAATAATCTTTTTGTTTTCCTGTGAATTATATATATCAATTCACATTTATGGGTGAAAAACTGGACTCCTCTGTTCAAGACCTTTCCAATGACTGCTTCCTTGCTTAATTCTAAGTCATGAGCATAACATTATGGTCATTTGAATATTACCCATTTACCCCTTCAACCAGGTGCAATTTTTAGATCTGCTTATGCATCCTTGCACTTGCTCCTTTGGAAATTTGACAGGAGCTCAACTGGGTTCCTTTATGACCATATTTTGGACACTCTGGCCAAGTTTCACCTTTATCTGAGCTCCAGGTTGTTGGATAAAACATGTTGAATTTTAAGGCCAATTTATATTTTTAGTCGTGATTGCTACATGTGTTGGCATGTTTACAGACATAAGGCAGAGTATTTGTTTGTCATTGATGGCAATATCAACACGATGAGAGTATACTTGTTTTCCAATGATAGCAAGATCGACAACGCAACAATAATGACATGGAAAGAACAGAGGTGTAAGCTCAATGAAGAGCAATAGTGATCGTTGGATCACCCATCCCGAATTCCCGATGGCTGTCAGATCTGAATTTAGACAGGAGGATCGCGCAGAAGAGGAGAACAGATCTCAGGTGTCAGATATGAGTGCGAGGACCGACCGTCATTGGATCCAGAAGAACGAGCACGATATTTAAGTGCAAGGTGAAGCGGGCTTACAAAGTCCCGAAAGCAGGGGGATCGTTCGATCCAAAGCACACATGGTAGAAGATGAGGAGTTTCGTAAATTTGTGAATCAAGAGAATAGATGTAAGCTAATCTCCAACTCCACGAAATGTGAAATCGCGAAACAATCTTGGCTGTTGGAGCCAGAGGACACGTGGTGAGAAATTGGAATTTCGCTGACCTGCACATTGGAGGAGTTAAAGGGATATGACACAGGAACTCGCGATATGCGAAGTCGTGAAATGATCTGGATCATCGGATCACCAAAGTTCTGGACCGTTGATCTGGAAAGTGAAGCGCTTGAATGTTTGGCCCGTGGTCATAGCCAAGGTCACATCGTCGAAGGCTGGAGGAAGGAGCTAGCCTAGCTAAGTTCCATTTCAGAGATCGCGACATGGGAGAGTCGAGATGCCTCATCATGGGATTCCCGAAATCGCGAGTCGCGAAAGCGCTTGGTCACAACCAGTGGTCACGAGAAGGGAAGGAGCTATCCCAACTAAGCTCCATTTCGGAGATCGTGACATGGGAGACTCGAGAAGTCTCATCACAAGATTTCCGATACGCGAAATTGCAAAGCGCCTGTTAGTGTAGCCAGTGGTCATCGCTGGTGGGCACATGAAGGAAGGAGCTTGCAAGTTGCAAGGCTCCATTTTGTGATTGAGAGTTGGAAGAGTCAAAGTGACTCGCAACAAAATTCACGAAACACGAAACTGCGAAGTGCCTTTTGATTAGGCCCGTGGTCACATCCAGTGGGCAGATAGGATAAACACGAGTCCCTGCGGGTGTAATCCAACAATGCTGATTAATTGAGAATTTGATCGAAGGGCTACTGTTTCACTTCACGGTTAATTGTTTAGTTACGATTTAGTTAGCAGAACTGAATCATAGTTCTTGGACGTTTGGCGATTCAATAGCTGATGCGTTTCTTTGGAGAGTCGAGGTGTAACTGAATTGGCGGAGATAATAAAAGAGGGATGCCGTGACTGTGTGAGGTTGGCTGTTCTAACTGAAAAATGAGTTGAACTGTAAGAAAGACAAAATTACAGTATGAGCAGTGTGAGATGAAACTCAGAGATGAGAAACATAAGCTGAACAGACATAAGTAGAGCAGATTTGCAGAACAGATAGAAGAAGAGAAGAATTGCAAAACAGACAAAAGCAAGTCAAGCCAAGTATGAATAGAGCAGAAGAAAAGTGAAGCAGAGAAGAATTGCAGAACATAGAAGAAGTGGTAAGAATCAATATACCTGTATTGTTGGTTATTCAATCATTTATTTACATTCATGGAGGTAGGGTGGTGCTAGGGAAGACTGTGGTCCTCTGATATTCAAGTTGGTGCTTGAATATTGGAAGTTGTATCTTCCATCTAGTTGTGGCTAGAAAACAGGGTGGCATGGTGGTGCTAGGGAAAACACAGAGTTTTCTGTATGCAAGTTGGTTCTTGTATAAGTCCAGTTGGTGCTGGAACATTCAGGGAGTTGATGCTTCTTTCTAGTGGGTGCTAGAGAAATAAGAGAGTTGGTGCTCTCAGCAAGTTGGAGCTTGTAAAACAGAGGTAGTAGCATCAAATTGAGTTGGTGTTCAAAGATAGATGATGTACAGAACTTAAAAGACTGCCTATCATTCCAAGAATAAGATATTTTCTCCCTTTATGGGTTTCCTCGTGAAAATATGTCTCTGTGTATATCTTATGTGTGACTGATGTTCATTATTTATGCTATTCATATCTTGTATAATATTGATGGTCACTTGGAAGATTAAAAATTGTTTGAATAAGTCATAAATTGTTTAAGCACAATAACAACTGATTCACCCCCCCCCTCTCAGTTGTCTTAGTAATTTCAACATGTACCTTGTATGTCTTTATGTACATTTTTAAGCTCCCAAATTATGAATCTGAGTCCATGGTTGTCTTCTATGGCTCGAGATATTTCCTTAGACTACTCTTGTTCTCCAATCTGATTCTGGTGCATGAATTTATGGCCCTTGGAAGTTAATTGGGTCTCAAAATTTACCTTGCACTGTTTGGCCTATAACTTCTTCATACAAGCTCCGTTTGACGAACAATTTACACCGTTAGAAAACTCTCTCCAAGTTATTTCATTTGAGTCACAGAGATAAACTATACCTTGATACACTTTATTTTCATGGTTTTTGTTTTCCTAAAAACATTGTTTAAGCCTTAAAAAATGGTGTGCAAGTTACTGATCTGAAAAACACCAAAATTTTATGGTATTTTTTATTACTTGATGAGAAATTTGATATAAATATCACTGACTAGGATGCTGACATGGCATCCTAGTCCACCTGGAACCCTTGGAAGGACGCCATGACAACTCTTGGCCACTATGGCTTGGCCACGTTGGCCCTTTTCTTTTATTTCCTTTGCTTTCCACTTCACTTGCGCATATATTTTATTTTTTGGGCCCCACATGTCCTTGGCTTCCCTGTGACACCTTTTTAATTGAATCGTGGGGAAGGATAGACACCATCCCACATCCATTCAGCTGGGTGCACGAAGTTGCATGCCACTTTGATCATACGATGGAGGTTTGGGGGGTGTCGGTGTTGATATGGAGTTGGTTGACATGTCATCCGATGGTGAATTGCAACCCCCCCCCCATGGTGGTTTCCAAAACCACTAGGGGACCCCCTCGCGACATGGTTCTGCGGGTCCGACTCATGGTTCTACAGGGCGGGCATGCTTTTGCCACCACGACTCCACGCCATCTGTCACTTTATGTCCAGTCACTTGCCACCATGGAAGTACACGCCACCTTGTTTCCACACCAGCGAACACGTGCCCCCCACGTCATATTGACGTCAATGTACGAAAAAATATCCAAAATTTCACAGTTTTTCCGAATTTTCGAATTTTCCAAAGACGCCCAAAATGCATAATTTTTTAATTTTTTTTCCAGGCCACCATTGAAGTTCTGTTCTTAGCATTGTATGCCCAATTCCGACCCGGTGCACATGAATTTGACCCAAACTCTTGAAATTTGACTCCTTCATGTCGAATTTCTCATAATTGCATTACAAAAATTGGGGCTTTTCCCAATTTCACCCCATTTTGACATGGGAGCCATGGCTACTCCGTGATTTCAAAATTCATCCATATATGGGCTCGAATTTACCCCAATTAGAAAACTAAAATTGATTAATTTTAATTCATGGGCTCCCTTTCTTTAAATTACCTGTGAAATTTCCCAATTCCACTACAATATTTTCTTCAAACATATTACAGAAATCCACTGGAAATTATTTTCCTGCAAATTTTCGCTTCAACACTCTGTTAACTCGGCCGATGCAGGCTTAGTGTCGAAATTGGTGCTATGATACCACATTATAACATCCGTAGTCCCCAATCTAGGCTATGCCACTTAAAAATCCAACTTTGATACCATTTTGATTCACTAAAATGCTTTGCAAATGCACACAATCATGCGTAAATACAACAAATACATAGATGCAACGTATACAGGAAAAATCCGTAATAGAAAATACATAAATAATAACACAACATTTAAATCAAACACATAAATACACTTATCTTTTGTAAAAAGTCACCAACTGCTTGCAAACCTCAGACTTTCCTCCCAACCATAGACTCTACTTCTCATAAACTCTCAGCAGTAGGTCACCCCCGAGTTGGGGATAAAACTCCACCAGGGAAATGAATCCTAATCCAGGATAAGGTCTGTCAACAATCAAAATGCTCAGACTAAGGTGGAAACTCTAGTATAAATCCTACAGTCTCTCATTCCCCACATGCTTGTTCCACCCTAGGAAGTGTTCCCCTTCTCTGCTCAACAATCCTTCAACTGCCCCACTTCCCTTCTAGGGCTTCAACAACAGGCCGGAAAAGAAGTCTCAAAGCCCTGTAGCTACAACTTGGAACCTTGGGAAAACAATTCCCAACAGTTCTCTCACCTAGAGAGAATGCTCACGGACTTGAAAACCAACCTCTTCAACTCACATGTTTTTGGTTGACAACATATCCAAAGCTTCCCAAGTATAGGTATGGTGATGGAAACAAGGTATGGATGGTAGGAGAGGAGTGATGGTAATAATGATGGAGAAATGAACTAAATTCCCCAAATATATGTGCATGTTCCCAACTTGACACTTGTCATGTTGGGAACTACATGGGCCCCATATGCCCCCCCACACGGTGATACGTTCACACTTAGTAACTTGGGATAATGAATGTCCCATACTTTATACTTTAGACTTTTAGGAATATTAATAAAATATTCCTTTGGGATTAAGTCCCTTATCTTAGCCCCTCATCTTAGACTCTTAGCCCCCTTTTCCCTTTCTAGTGGAGTTTAGCCCCCCATACTCTTTTTCTGGTTGGTCTGCAATAGTGATGTATTTTCATTATATATGAGTGTGATTACATATTACAAAGATAGACTCACTGACCTTTTAGTTTCTGGATCTCCAACCTAATAACCACACAGGCACTCTGGCCTCAAAATACATATATACAAAGGCTCTTCGGCCCAAAATATCCTGGCTCACTAGCCTATATGTACAATTACATTTACAATTGGGGTTCGACCTAGGGGTATTACATATATGAAATAATTCACACATAGATTTACTCATATACATAACAATATTGTATTTAGCCATACAACATAATTATCACACTGATTATATTTTTGTGTTTTATAATTAGTGTTCCCACACTTGAAATGTTTCATTTGGTGTGTCTGTGTGTGTGTGTGTGTGTGTGTGTGTGTGTGTGTGTATTTGATATTTGTGCTCTTGTTATTTTCATTATTGTATCATCAATATTGATCATAAATTTGAAAATTAGATGTTATATCTTATAATATTACATATAGTAGTGGGAATTTATTTTAAATGTTGTAGCTTGGAGCAGAAATGGAAAAACCCTAGCGACTAGAGAATGGCGGTGCCTGGTTGGTATAGGGTATAGGTCTTGGATTTGGTAATCAAAGGTGAAGGATCAGATAATACTATGGAAAAATATTGTCCAATAGTAGACTATTCCGAAGACACCCTTTTTGAGGACCAAAGTTTTTCGAATCCATGCGTTCATGACTCACTTGGTTGTTTTTCAGAGGTGGGGTATTCGATGGGCCATGTGAAGTCTCTAGAGGTCTTTCATACAAGTCTTTCCCTTGTTCCTTGCAGGATAGTTGGACGAGTGCGATCTCGATATTCTCCTGACTCAATATGAGAGCAATTGCATTCGATTTCAGATGATGGACATTCGTTGCATGGTAATTCGCGAGTCTCATACAATATCCTCTTTGATCTCATTAGAGGGAGGAATTAGAGGATTCCAGGGGAGGTGATGTGGGTGTTGGGTAATTTATTGGCAATCCCGTCTTGGGCTTCAGTGGAGGGAAAGTGAAGATAGATGACACACAAAGTATTCCTCACAGTCCATTACCTTCCAAATCAGATATCAAAAAACGTAAGATAGTGAAGTCGAGGGGTGGTGGAATGTCCTTGATAGTGGGAGAGGATATGAGGGTGGCACATATAGCAGAAATGGATGGTTTTGCATTGGTTTGTAAATTTTGCGGAATGAGGGTTTTTATTTCAGCGATGGGGTCTTGGTTAGAAGAAATTTGGAACTCAGTTCTTGGGTATATCCCAACTTTCCATATGTTGTTAAGGGGATGGATTGGAATTTTATTCCGTGAGAAGGCTGATGTAACTAAAATCCTTGTAGGGAATTGATATATTGGAAGGAATTTGTTTGTGGCCAAGCCTTGACATCGATTATTCAATGTCAGGGAGAAGACGCTATCGAGGTGGCCAACTTGGATAAAGCTTCCAAAATTACCTTTGGAGTTTTGGACTGATAGCGATCTTAAGGCTATTGTTAATGTTTTGGGTTCCTTTATTTCTTAGGATGACATGTATAAAACCTTTGGTGTTCACACTGTTGCACAGATACTAGTTGATTTAGATCCTAGAAAGGGTCTCTATCAACCTATTGATTTGATATTGGGAGAGCATAGCTACACTCAAGCTCTGGATTATGTAAATATCTCATTCTGGTGTGTTCTTTGTCATAAAGTGGGACACACAGTGAAGGAATCCTCTTTCATTTTTCATACCAATTTTTTTAGCATGATGTTGTTGGTAATTTGTTGTTGGTGGTCTCATCCAATTTCAATTCTAAGGTTCAAAGGGACGAAAATTCCGTGTTGTTTTTGGGTCAAAAGGAGGTTTCAAATTCAATTCAGTTAAGCTTAAAGAGTTCCCATGCAAAGGGTCCAGATGTCAGGGGTAGGGGCCTCATAGGAGAGGGATTGAGGGTCGAAAAGTATTGGAAAAGGTCCTTCATCCATTGTACATTGCATAGAGGTCGCTACTTCTCCTTCTCAATGGGACAATATGGAGGAATTATTGTCGAAAAGTGATCCTTCAAAGTTTGCTCTGAGTAAGTCTTTTCCTTCCCTTCCTCGTCCCATTGAAGATTTAAATCCTGTTGAGACCCTTCATCCTGTTCAAGGAGTTTTTTTTTTGTTGGGTCGTCATAGGTTGGTGTCCCATTGGCATCATTAGTTTTTGTCCCGGGTGGGGTGATGTCGGAGGTTGATGTGCCTATGAATACTGATATTATGAGATATTTCTGTAAAACTAAATCGGGTGGGGTGATTTCCTCTTCCTCCTTTTGATCCAGATTATTTTCGGCACGAAATGAGAGAGGAGATACAATAAAGAAATGTACAACGATATCTTAGATATCCAATAATATAACAAAATTTTATCAGAGATGCAAACATAAACACAACGATACAGTAATACACAATTTTCTATTAATGAGCGAAAATGTACAAAGACTGTAAAAATACAGAGTGAAAGACTCGCTAGAATGGTGGCAACATATCTCTGGGAAGAGATGTGTTCGCTACTCGCATTCGCAAGAAGATGATTTTACAATGAGGCTCCAAAGGAATTTTTATCATAAAGAAAATCCAAAACCGTAACTCCGGAAGATGAAAAACCAACAGTTGTGTGGACCTCGTTTTCGGTAGTTTGGTGTATCAACTTCCCGGGGGCGTAACTTTGGCATACGATCTCCGTTTGGGGCACACGATAGATCATTGGAAAGGTATCATCGAGGAGATTCATTTAGTAGGATATATGAGAGACTTCAGATCTCATTGAGAAGCTCGATCCCAAAAAACTTTCATTTGGGCCCTCAAAATGGCCCCGGAAGTTAAAAACTGCTAAAAATAGTAAATTACCTAAATTGACAGAATTTTTTTTTGAGCCAGTTGGAAAAGGTGGGTGGCCACCGATATCCATGTGGATCAATCCTCCCTCCTTAGGAAGCAATGGTCTCCATTGCATTGAGTGCCCAGGGGAGAGGGAAATACGTTTTCCGAATATCCATCTTGATGAGCTGCTTGCATTATTGGAGAAGTTGCGCTGCTTAGCTTGTTGAAGGTTGTCACGAACATGTGGTTGGAAGGGCTGGACATTTTTAACCAGTTTGGATACATGATATACCTGTGTGAAGAAGTAATCTTTACACTTTGCTGTAATCTTGTCGGCCTGCTTTTGTTGGATAGAAGATGCTTGGGTCGAGGTTGTAGTGGTTGCAATATCCTTATGGTCACCTTTTGAACATATTGTGAAGAAGATGAATTTTGTAGTATGAGATACTACCTTGCGAAATTGCTTAGGTGGAACAGTAGTCAAAACTACCTCTGGTATTCTATAGAGATGACCCCCCAGAGAACCAATGACATTGTGGGGTCGAGACTCATAAACAACATGGCGCTTCCACATATATGGTTGGCGCAAGAGAACATCGCAGACATCCAGTGGGACAACATCACATAATACCTCATCCTTGAAGGGCTGGATGCCGTATGACAATCAACACTGTTGGATGACATGTAGATCTCGTCCCTGGTGAAGCCACCCCATGTTGTATGGCTTTAAGTGTGGTGTTTTCGACAATCCCAACTGTTTGACGACCTCTGTTGAGATGAGGTTCTTTTGGCTTCCACTATCAACACTAAAATGTAGCGTGGTCCCCTTCACCCACATCTATGAATGAAAAAGGCGCTCCCCCTCTTCAGGATCTGTTGATTCTTCTGGTTGAATTGTTGCAGTCGTAACAATATCAGTGGGGTCTGCGTCGATGATCTGTCTTTTACCAATTCAGAATCAGATTTAGAATCAAGGTTCGGCTCCTTGTCTTTGATCTCGGCCACCAATGATTTTTTTGAGCAACATTCCTCTGTGTTGTGCCAGTTTCTTTTGTGGAAATCACACCATTTTTCGGTGTCCTTCTTTGTCTTTCCATGACCCTTCTTTTTTTGTGTCTTGGACTTGTTTTCGGGAGACTGTTTGTTAGGTCTGTCTTTATCATACTTTGGTTGTTGCATATTTGCAGACCCAAACTCCCGTTTGTTCTGGTGATTAAATTTCTACTCGATTTTAACAACATATCGATAAGCAACATCGAGTGATGAGATGTCCAGAAAATCCATTTCATTTTGGATGTACGTGTGTAGAGACCCACGCTATTTCAACACCAAATGTCATTCAGATTCTTTGATACCCAACGTGGTGCACAAGGTATGAAAGGTATTGGTAAACTCCATAACTTCTTGGCCCCTCTCTTGCCACAGTGTGGTCCATCTCATGCACTGGTCCTCATAGTTTCCAATAGGGTAATACTGTTCCTTTACCGCATCCACACAAAAATCCCAAGTGGGCTCGACCCCATATATTCCAGAATCCTCTGTGGAACTTTGCTCCCAGTAAGTTTCCCACCAATGTTTGACACGGGGGAGAGATTTAGGGAGTGCGAAGGTAATATTTTCCCTGTCGAAAAAATTATGAACAAAGAAATAACCTTCTAATAGATTTAACCATTTGTCTAGGGCATCCGCATCTATCTGACCTTCAAATACGAGAATATCAAAATTAACTTGTACCTTGAAAGGAGAGGTGCTTCCAAAGTGTCTGTTTGATGAAGATGCGCCTGTTTCTATCAACAGACGTTGAAGGATGTCGGAAAAATTCTCCATCATTTCGTCCCTCTGTCACGTGAGAGCTTGCTCAAGTAACATATTGATAGAATCGTCTGCTTAGTCTTTTTTCTTTCCTTCCACCATGGAGGGTTTCTTGGGCATGTGAAAGCGATTATCTTCAAGAGAGACAATCTCGAGACCCAACTTTCTATACTCAGACCTCGTCGGGATCATGCATTGAAAAAAAGATCAAGAGCAGTCTGCTCCGATACCACTGATCCAGATTATTTTCGGCACAAAATGAGAGCAGATATATAATAAATAAATGTACAACGATATCTCAGATATCAAATAATATAACATAAATGTATCAAATATGCAACCATAAACACAGTAATACAATAATACACAATTTTCTATTAATGAGCAAAAATGTACAAAGACTGTAAAAATACAGAGTGAAAGACTTGCTATAATGGTGGCAGCTTATCTCTGAGAAGAGATGTGTCCGCTACTCGCATTTGCAAGAAGATGATTTTAAAATGAGGCTCCAAAGTCCTTTTTATCATAAGGAAAATCCAAAACCCTAACCCCGGAAGATGAAAATCCAAAACCCTAACCCCGGAAGATGAAAATCCAACAGTTGTGTGGACCTCGCTTTGGGTAGTTTGGTGTATCAACTTCTCGGGGGCGTAACTTTGGCATACGATCTCCGTTTCGGGAGCACAATAGCTCGTTGGAAAGGTATCATTGAGGAGATTAATTTAGGAGGCTCAATGAGATCCTTCAAAGATCATTGATAAGCTCAATCCCAAAAAATCTTCATTTGGGCCCTCAAAATGGCCCCGGAAGTTAAAAACTGCTAAAAATAGTAAATTACCAAAATTGCCAGAAAATTGTTTTGAGCCAGTTGGAAAAGGTGGGTGGCCACCGATATCAACCTCAATCAATCCTACCTCCTTAGGAAGCAATGTTCTCCATTGTGTTGAGTGCTCGAGGGAGAGGGAAAAGCGTTTGCTGAATCTGTATCTTGATGAGCTGTTTGCCTTGTTGGAGAAGTTGCGCTGCTTAGCTTGTTGAAGGTTGTCACGAACATGTGGTTGGAAGGGTTGGACCTTTTAAACCAGTTTGGCTATATGAGATGCATGTGTGTAGAAGAAATATTTACACTTTGCTGCAATCTTGTTGACCTGCTTCTGTTGGATAGAAGGTGCTTGGGTCGAGGCTATAGTGGTTGCAATATCTTTTTGTTCACCTTTTGAACAAATTGTGAAGAAGCTGAATTATGTAGTATGAGATACTACCTTGCGGCATTGCTTAGGTGGAACAATAGTCGAAACTACCTCTGGTATTCTATAGAGATGACCCCCCAGAGAAATAATGAAACTGTAGGGTCGAGACTCATAAAAAACATGGCGCTTCCACATATATGGTTGGCCCAAGAGAACATCACATACATCGAGTGGGGAAAAATCACATAATACCTCATCCTTGAAGGGCTGGATGTCGTATGACAATCAAAACTATTGTCTGACACGTAGATCTCGTCCCTGGTGAAGCCACCCGATGTTGTATGGCTGCGGGTGTGGTGTTGTCGACAATCCCAACTGTTTGACGACCTCTGCTGGGATGAGGTTCTTTTGGCTTCTGCTATCAACAATAAGATGCAACAGGGTCCCCTTCACCCACATCTGTGAATGAAAAAGGCACTCTCCCTCTTCAGGATCTGTTGGTTCTTTTGGTTGAATTGTTGCGGTCGCTAAAATATCAATGGGGTCTGCGTCGATGATCTGTCTTTTACTAGTTTATTTAGAATCAGATTCAGATTCAGGGTTTGGATCCTTGTCTTCGATCTCAGCCACCAATGACTGTTTTGAGCGACATTCCTCGGTGTTGTGGCAAGGGATTTTGTGGAAATCACACCATTTTCCAGTGCCCTTCTTTGTCTTTCTGTGACCCTTCTTTTCATGTGTCTTGGAATGGTTTTTGGGAGACTGTTTGTTAGGGTCGTCTTTATCATACTATGGTTGTTGCAGATTTGCAGACCCAAACTCCCGTTTGTTCTGGTGATTAAATTTTTGCTCGATTTTAACAACATATTGATAAACAACACCGAGTGATGAGATGTCTAGAAAATCCATTTTAGTTTGGATGTATCTTTTTGATGAAAATGCGTCTGTTCCTATCAACATGCGTTGAAGGATGTGGGAAAAATTATCCATCATTTCATCCCTCTATCGCGTGAGAGATTGCTCAAGCATCAGATTGATAGAATCACCTGCTCCATCATTTTTATTTTCTTCCGCCATGTAGGGTTTCTTGGGCATGCGAGAACGATTTTATTCAATAGAGACAAGATCGAGACCCAACTTTCTATACTCGGATCTCATTGGGGACATGCACTGAAAAAAACGATCAGGAGGAGCCTGCTTTGATACCATTGATCTAGATTATTTTTGGCACAAAATGAGAGCGGAGATATAATAAAGAAATGTACAACGATATTTCAGATATCCAATAATATAACAAAAATGTATCAGAGATGCAACCATAAACACAGTGATACAATAATACACAATTTTCTATTAATGAGCGAATATGTACAAAGACTGTAAAAACACAGAGTGAAAGACTCGCTAGAATGGTGGCAACTTATCTCTGAGAAGAGATGTGTCCTCTATTCGCATTCGTAAGAAGATGATTTTACAATGAGGATCCAAAGGCCTTTTTATCATAAATAAAATCCAAAACCATAACCCCGGAAGATGAAAAACCAACAGTTGTGTGGACTCCGTTTTGGGTAGTTTGGTGTATCAACTTCCCGGGGGCGTAACTTTGGCATACAATCTCCATTTGGGGCGCACGATAGCTTGTTGGAAAGGTATCGTCGAGGATATTTATTTAGGAGGCTCAATGAGAGCCTTTGGCTATCATCAAGAAGATCGATCCCAAGAAAACTTCATTTGGGCCCTCAAAATGGCCCCATAAGTTAAAAACTGCTAAAAATAGTAAATTACCAAAATTGCCAGAAAACTGTTTTGAGCCAGTTGGAAAAAGTGGGTGGCCACCGATATCCACCTGGATAAATCCTCCCTCCTTAGGAAGCAATGGTATCCATTGCGTTGAGTGCCCGAGGGAGAGGGGAAAGCGTTTTCTAAATCTGCATCTTGATGTGTTGCTTACCTTGTTGGAGAAGTTGCGCTGCTTAGCTTGTTGAAGGTTGTCACGACATGTGGTTGGAAGGGTTGGACCTTTTTAACCAGTTTGAATACATGAGATGCTTATGTGCAGAAGGAATCTTTACACTTTGTTGCAATCTTGTCGACCTGCTTCTGTTGGATAGAAGGTGCCTGGGTCGAGGATGTACTGGTGGCAATATCCTTCTATTCACCTTTTGAATAGATTGTGAAGAAGCTAAATTTTGTAGTATGAGATACTACCTTGCGACATTTCTTAGGTGGAACAATAGTCAGAACTACCTCTGGTATTCTCTAGAGATGACCCCCCAGAGAAACAATGACACTACAGGGTCGAGATTCATAAACAACATGGCACTTCCACATATATGGTTGGCCCAAGAGAACATCACAGACATCGAGTGGGGAAACATCACATAATACCTCATATTTGAAGGGTTGGATGCCGTATGACAATCAACACTGTTGGCTGACACGTAGATCTTGTCCTTGGTGAAGCCACCCGATGTTTTATGGCTGTGGGTGTAGTGTTGTGGACAATCCAAACTGTTTGAAAACCTCTGCTGAGATGAGGTTCTTCTGGCTTCCGATATTGACAATAAAATGCAGCGGGGTCTTCTTCACCCACGTCTGTGAATGAAAAAGGTGCTCCCCCTCTTCCGTATCTGTTGGTTCTTCTGGTTGAATTGCTACGATCACGACAATAGCAGTGGGTACTGCGTCGATGATCTGTCTTTTACTAATATTTTCAGAATCAGATTCAGAATCAAGGTTCAGTTCCTTGTCTTTGTTCTCGACCACCAATGACTGTTTCAAGCGACATTCCTCGGTGTTGTGCCAGGGGATTTTTTGGAAATTGCACCATTTTCCGGTGTCCTTCTTTGTCTTTCCACGACCCTTCTTTTCCTGTGTCTTGGACTGGTTTTCGAGAGACTGTTTGTTAGGGCCGTATTTATCATACTTTGGTTGTTGCAAATTTGCAGACCCAAACTCCCGTTTGTTTTGGTGATTAAATTTCTGTTCGATTTTAACAACATATCGATAAGCAACACCGAATGATGAGATGTCCAGAAAATCCATTTCAGTTTGGATATATTTGTGTAGAGCCACATGGTATTTTAGAACCAAATTTCGTTCAGAGTCTTTGATACCTAGCTTGGTGCGCAAGGTATAAAAGGTATTGGTGAACTTCAGAACTGCTTGTCCCCTCTCTTGCTGCAGTGTGGTCCATCTCATGTACTGGTCCTCATATTTTCCAACAGGGTAATACTGTTCCTTTACCGCATCCACAAAAAAACCACAAGTGGGCTCGGCCCCATATATTCTAGACTCCTCTGTGGAAATTTTCTCCTATTAAGTTTCCCGCCAATGTTTGACATGGGGGAGAGATTTAAGGAGTGCTAAGGTAATCTTTTCCATGTCGGAAAAATTATGAACAAAGAAATAACCTTCTAATAGATTTAACCATTTGTCTAGGGCATCCGCATCTATCTGACCTTCAAATATGGGAATATCAAAATTAGCCTGTACCTTGAAAGGAGAGGTGCTTCCAAAGTGGTTGTTTGATGAAGATGCACCTGTTTCTATCGACAGACGTTGAAGGATGTGGGAAAAATTCTCCATCATTTCTTCTCGCTGTCGTGTGAGAGCTTGCTCAAACAATAGATTGATAGAATCGTTTGCTTCGTCATTTTTATTTTCTTCCACCATGGAGGGTTTCTTGGGCATGCAAGAGTGATTGTTTTCAAGAGAGACAAGCTCGAGACCCAATTTGCTACACTCTGACCTCGTCGAGGACATGCACTGAAAAAAATGATCAAGATCAACCTGCTCTGATACCACTGATCTAGATTATTTTCGGCACGAAATGAGAGCGAAGATATAATAAAGAAATGTACAACGATATCTCGGATATCCAATAATATAACAGAAATGTATTAGAGATGCAACCATAAACACAATGATACAATAATGGACAATTTTCTATTAATGAGCGGAAATGTACAAAGACTATAAAAATACAGAGTGAAAGACTCGCTAGAATGGTGTCAGCTTATCTTTGAGAAGAGATGTATCCGCTACTTGCGTTCGCAAGAAGATRATTTTACAATGAGGCTCCAAAGGATTTTTTATCATTAAGAAAATCCAAAACCCTAACCCCGGAAGATGAAAAGCCAACAATTGTGAGGACCATTTTTGGGTAGTTTGGTGTATCAACTTCTCGGGGGTGTAACTTTGGCATACGATCTCTGTTTGGGGCGCACGATAGATTGTTGGAAAGGTATAATCAAGGAGATTAATTTAGGAGGATCAATGAGAGCCTTTAGATATCATTGAGAATCTCTATCCTAAAAAACCTTCATTTGGGCCCTCAAAATGGCCCCGGAAGTTAAAAACTGCTAAAAATAGTAAATTACCAAAATTGTCAGAAAATTGTTTTGAGCCAGTTGGAAAAGGTGGGTGGCCATCGATATCCACCTGGATCAATCCTCCCTCCTTAGGAAGCAATGGAATCCATTGTGTTGAGTTCCTGGGGGAGAGGGAAAAGCGTTTGTTGAATCTGCATCTTGATGAGTTGCTTGCCTTGTTGGAGAAGTTGCGCTGCTTAGCTTGTTGAAGGTTGTCACGAACTTGTGGCTGGAAGGGTTGGACCTTTTTAACCAGTTTGGCTACTTGAGATTCCTGTGTGCAGAATGAATCTTTACACTTTGCTGCAATATTTTCGACCTGCTTCTGTTGGACAGAAGGTGCTTGGGTCAAGGCTGTAGTGGTTGCGATATCCTTCTGTTCACCTTTTGAACAGATTGTGAAGAAGCTGAATTTTGTAGTATCAGATACTACCTTGCGGCATTGCTTAGGTGGAACAGTAGTTGGAACTACCTTTGGTATTCTATAGAGATGACCCCCTAGGGAAAAAATGACACTGTGGGGTCAAGACTCATAAACAACATGGATCTTCCACATATATGGTTGGCCCAAGAGAACATCACACATCGAGTGGGGAAACATCACATAATACCTCATCCTTGAAGGGTTGGATGCCGGTGTGGTGTTGTCGACAATCCCAAGTGTTTGACGACCTCTGCTGAGATGAGGTTCTTTTGGCTTCCACTATCAACAATGAAATGCAGCGAGGTCCCCTTCACCCACATCTGTGAATGAAAAAGGCACTCCCCCTCTTTAGGATCTGTTGGTTCTTCTGGTTGAATTGCTTCGGTCGCGACA
>SNQJ01S0078406.1:36201-75280 GCA_010110895.2 Picea sitchensis
TGCCAGTTTCTTTTGTGGAAATCACACCATTTTTCGGTGTCCTTCTTTGTCTTTCCATGACCCTTCTTTTTTTGTGTCTTGGACTTGTTTTCGGGAGACTGTTTGTTAGGTCTGTCTTTATCATACTTTGGTTGTTGCATATTTGCAGACCCAAACTCCCGTTTGTTCTGGTGATTAAATTTCTACTCGATTTTAACAACATATCGATAAGCAACATCGAGTGATGAGATGTCCAGAAAATCCATTTCATTTTGGATGTACGTGTGTAGAGACCCACGCTATTTCAACACCAAATGTCATTCAGATTCTTTGATACCCAACGTGGTGCACAAGGTATGAAAGGTATTGGTAAACTCCATAACTTCTTGGCCCCTCTCTTGCCACAGTGTGGTCCATCTCATGCACTGGTCCTCATAGTTTCCAATAGGGTAATACTGTTCCTTTACCGCATCCACACAAAAATCCCAAGTGGGCTCGACCCCATATATTCCAGAATCCTCTGTGGAACTTTGCTCCCAGTAAGTTTCCCACCAATGTTTGACACGGGGGAGAGATTTAGGGAGTGCGAAGGTAATATTTTCCCTGTCGAAAAAATTATGAACAAAGAAATAACCTTCTAATAGATTTAACCATTTGTCTAGGGCATCCGCATCTATCTGACCTTCAAATACGAGAATATCAAAATTAACTTGTACCTTGAAAGGAGAGGTGCTTCCAAAGTGTCTGTTTGATGAAGATGCGCCTGTTTCTATCAACAGACGTTGAAGGATGTCGGAAAAATTCTCCATCATTTCGTCCCTCTGTCACGTGAGAGCTTGCTCAAGTAACATATTGATAGAATCGTCTGCTTAGTCTTTTTTCTTTCCTTCCACCATGGAGGGTTTCTTGGGCATGTGAAAGCGATTATCTTCAAGAGAGACAATCTCGAGACCCAACTTTCTATACTCAGACCTCGTCGGGATCATGCATTGAAAAAAAGATCAAGAGCAGTCTGCTCCGATACCACTGATCCAGATTATTTTCGGCACAAAATGAGAGCAGATATATAATAAATAAATGTACAACGATATCTCAGATATCAAATAATATAACATAAATGTATCAAATATGCAACCATAAACACAGTAATACAATAATACACAATTTTCTATTAATGAGCAAAAATGTACAAAGACTGTAAAAATACAGAGTGAAAGACTTGCTATAATGGTGGCAGCTTATCTCTGAGAAGAGATGTGTCCGCTACTCGCATTTGCAAGAAGATGATTTTAAAATGAGGCTCCAAAGTCCTTTTTATCATAAGGAAAATCCAAAACCCTAACCCCGGAAGATGAAAATCCAAAACCCTAACCCCGGAAGATGAAAATCCAACAGTTGTGTGGACCTCGCTTTGGGTAGTTTGGTGTATCAACTTCTCGGGGGCGTAACTTTGGCATACGATCTCCGTTTCGGGAGCACAATAGCTCGTTGGAAAGGTATCATTGAGGAGATTAATTTAGGAGGCTCAATGAGATCCTTCAAAGATCATTGATAAGCTCAATCCCAAAAAATCTTCATTTGGGCCCTCAAAATGGCCCCGGAAGTTAAAAACTGCTAAAAATAGTAAATTACCAAAATTGCCAGAAAATTGTTTTGAGCCAGTTGGAAAAGGTGGGTGGCCACCGATATCAACCTCAATCAATCCTACCTCCTTAGGAAGCAATGTTCTCCATTGTGTTGAGTGCTCGAGGGAGAGGGAAAAGCGTTTGCTGAATCTGTATCTTGATGAGCTGTTTGCCTTGTTGGAGAAGTTGCGCTGCTTAGCTTGTTGAAGGTTGTCACGAACATGTGGTTGGAAGGGTTGGACCTTTTAAACCAGTTTGGCTATATGAGATGCATGTGTGTAGAAGAAATATTTACACTTTGCTGCAATCTTGTTGACCTGCTTCTGTTGGATAGAAGGTGCTTGGGTCGAGGCTATAGTGGTTGCAATATCTTTTTGTTCACCTTTTGAACAAATTGTGAAGAAGCTGAATTATGTAGTATGAGATACTACCTTGCGGCATTGCTTAGGTGGAACAATAGTCGAAACTACCTCTGGTATTCTATAGAGATGACCCCCCAGAGAAATAATGAAACTGTAGGGTCGAGACTCATAAAAAACATGGCGCTTCCACATATATGGTTGGCCCAAGAGAACATCACATACATCGAGTGGGGAAAAATCACATAATACCTCATCCTTGAAGGGCTGGATGTCGTATGACAATCAAAACTATTGTCTGACACGTAGATCTCGTCCCTGGTGAAGCCACCCGATGTTGTATGGCTGCGGGTGTGGTGTTGTCGACAATCCCAACTGTTTGACGACCTCTGCTGGGATGAGGTTCTTTTGGCTTCTGCTATCAACAATAAGATGCAACAGGGTCCCCTTCACCCACATCTGTGAATGAAAAAGGCACTCTCCCTCTTCAGGATCTGTTGGTTCTTTTGGTTGAATTGTTGCGGTCGCTAAAATATCAATGGGGTCTGCGTCGATGATCTGTCTTTTACTAGTTTATTTAGAATCAGATTCAGATTCAGGGTTTGGATCCTTGTCTTCGATCTCAGCCACCAATGACTGTTTTGAGCGACATTCCTCGGTGTTGTGGCAAGGGATTTTGTGGAAATCACACCATTTTCCAGTGCCCTTCTTTGTCTTTCTGTGACCCTTCTTTTCATGTGTCTTGGAATGGTTTTTGGGAGACTGTTTGTTAGGGTCGTCTTTATCATACTATGGTTGTTGCAGATTTGCAGACCCAAACTCCCGTTTGTTCTGGTGATTAAATTTTTGCTCGATTTTAACAACATATTGATAAACAACACCGAGTGATGAGATGTCTAGAAAATCCATTTTAGTTTGGATGTATCTTTTTGATGAAAATGCGTCTGTTCCTATCAACATGCGTTGAAGGATGTGGGAAAAATTATCCATCATTTCATCCCTCTATCGCGTGAGAGATTGCTCAAGCATCAGATTGATAGAATCACCTGCTCCATCATTTTTATTTTCTTCCGCCATGTAGGGTTTCTTGGGCATGCGAGAACGATTTTATTCAATAGAGACAAGATCGAGACCCAACTTTCTATACTCGGATCTCATTGGGGACATGCACTGAAAAAAACGATCAGGAGGAGCCTGCTTTGATACCATTGATCTAGATTATTTTTGGCACAAAATGAGAGCGGAGATATAATAAAGAAATGTACAACGATATTTCAGATATCCAATAATATAACAAAAATGTATCAGAGATGCAACCATAAACACAGTGATACAATAATACACAATTTTCTATTAATGAGCGAATATGTACAAAGACTGTAAAAACACAGAGTGAAAGACTCGCTAGAATGGTGGCAACTTATCTCTGAGAAGAGATGTGTCCTCTATTCGCATTCGTAAGAAGATGATTTTACAATGAGGATCCAAAGGCCTTTTTATCATAAATAAAATCCAAAACCATAACCCCGGAAGATGAAAAACCAACAGTTGTGTGGACTCCGTTTTGGGTAGTTTGGTGTATCAACTTCCCGGGGGCGTAACTTTGGCATACAATCTCCATTTGGGGCGCACGATAGCTTGTTGGAAAGGTATCGTCGAGGATATTTATTTAGGAGGCTCAATGAGAGCCTTTGGCTATCATCAAGAAGATCGATCCCAAGAAAACTTCATTTGGGCCCTCAAAATGGCCCCATAAGTTAAAAACTGCTAAAAATAGTAAATTACCAAAATTGCCAGAAAACTGTTTTGAGCCAGTTGGAAAAAGTGGGTGGCCACCGATATCCACCTGGATAAATCCTCCCTCCTTAGGAAGCAATGGTATCCATTGCGTTGAGTGCCCGAGGGAGAGGGGAAAGCGTTTTCTAAATCTGCATCTTGATGTGTTGCTTACCTTGTTGGAGAAGTTGCGCTGCTTAGCTTGTTGAAGGTTGTCACGACATGTGGTTGGAAGGGTTGGACCTTTTTAACCAGTTTGAATACATGAGATGCTTATGTGCAGAAGGAATCTTTACACTTTGTTGCAATCTTGTCGACCTGCTTCTGTTGGATAGAAGGTGCCTGGGTCGAGGATGTACTGGTGGCAATATCCTTCTATTCACCTTTTGAATAGATTGTGAAGAAGCTAAATTTTGTAGTATGAGATACTACCTTGCGACATTTCTTAGGTGGAACAATAGTCAGAACTACCTCTGGTATTCTCTAGAGATGACCCCCCAGAGAAACAATGACACTACAGGGTCGAGATTCATAAACAACATGGCACTTCCACATATATGGTTGGCCCAAGAGAACATCACAGACATCGAGTGGGGAAACATCACATAATACCTCATATTTGAAGGGTTGGATGCCGTATGACAATCAACACTGTTGGCTGACACGTAGATCTTGTCCTTGGTGAAGCCACCCGATGTTTTATGGCTGTGGGTGTAGTGTTGTGGACAATCCAAACTGTTTGAAAACCTCTGCTGAGATGAGGTTCTTCTGGCTTCCGATATTGACAATAAAATGCAGCGGGGTCTTCTTCACCCACGTCTGTGAATGAAAAAGGTGCTCCCCCTCTTCCGTATCTGTTGGTTCTTCTGGTTGAATTGCTACGATCACGACAATAGCAGTGGGTACTGCGTCGATGATCTGTCTTTTACTAATATTTTCAGAATCAGATTCAGAATCAAGGTTCAGTTCCTTGTCTTTGTTCTCGACCACCAATGACTGTTTCAAGCGACATTCCTCGGTGTTGTGCCAGGGGATTTTTTGGAAATTGCACCATTTTCCGGTGTCCTTCTTTGTCTTTCCACGACCCTTCTTTTCCTGTGTCTTGGACTGGTTTTCGAGAGACTGTTTGTTAGGGCCGTATTTATCATACTTTGGTTGTTGCAAATTTGCAGACCCAAACTCCCGTTTGTTTTGGTGATTAAATTTCTGTTCGATTTTAACAACATATCGATAAGCAACACCGAATGATGAGATGTCCAGAAAATCCATTTCAGTTTGGATATATTTGTGTAGAGCCACATGGTATTTTAGAACCAAATTTCGTTCAGAGTCTTTGATACCTAGCTTGGTGCGCAAGGTATAAAAGGTATTGGTGAACTTCAGAACTGCTTGTCCCCTCTCTTGCTGCAGTGTGGTCCATCTCATGTACTGGTCCTCATATTTTCCAACAGGGTAATACTGTTCCTTTACCGCATCCACAAAAAAACCACAAGTGGGCTCGGCCCCATATATTCTAGACTCCTCTGTGGAATTTTTCTCCTATTAAGTTTCCCGCCAATGTTTGACATGGGGGAGAGATTTAAGGAGTGCTAAGGTAATCTTTTCCATGTCGGAAAAATTATGAACAAAGAAGTAACCTTCTAATAGATTTAACCATTTGTCTAGGGCATCCGCATCTATCTGACCTTCAAATATGGGAATATCAAAATTAGCCTGTACCTTGAAAGGAGAGGTGCTTCCAAAGTGGTTGTTTGATGAAGATGCACCTGTTTCTATCGACAGACGTTGAAGGATGTGGGAAAAATTCTCCATCATTTCTTCTCGCTGTCGTGTGAGAGCTTGCTCAAACAATAGATTGATAGAATCGTTTGCTTCGTCATTTTTATTTTCTTCCACCATGGAGGGTTTCTTGGGCATGCAAGAGTGATTGTTTTCAAGAGAGACAAGCTCGAGACCCAATTTGCTACACTCTGACCTCGTCGAGGACATGCACTGAAAAAAATGATCAAGATCAACCTGCTCTGATACCACTGATCTAGATTATTTTCGGCACGAAATGAGAGCGAAGATATAATAAAGAAATGTACAACGATATCTCGGATATCCAATAATATAACAGAAATGTATTAGAGATGCAACCATAAACACAATGATACAATAATGGACAATTTTCTATTAATGAGCGGAAATGTACAAAGACTATAAAAATACAGAGTGAAAGACTCGCTAGAATGGTGTCAGCTTATCTTTGAGAAGAGATGTATCCGCTACTTGCGTTCGCAAGAAGATGATTTTACAATGAGGCTCCAAAGGATTTTTTATCATTAAGAAAATCCAAAACCCTAACCCCGGAAGATGAAAAGCCAACAATTGTGAGGACCATTTTTGGGTAGTTTGGTGTATCAACTTCTCGGGGGTGTAACTTTGGCATACGATCTCTGTTTGGGGCGCACGATAGATTGTTGGAAAGGTATAATCAAGGAGATTAATTTAGGAGGATCAATGAGAGCCTTTAGATATCATTGAGAATCTCTATCCTAAAAAACCTTCATTTGGGCCCTCAAAATGGCCCCGGAAGTTAAAAACTGCTAAAAATAGTAAATTACCAAAATTGTCAGAAAATTGTTTTGAGCCAGTTGGAAAAGGTGGGTGGCCATCGATATCCACCTGGATCAATCCTCCCTCCTTAGGAAGCAATGGAATCCATTGTGTTGAGTTCCTGGGGGAGAGGGAAAAGCGTTTGTTGAATCTGCATCTTGATGAGTTGCTTGCCTTGTTGGAGAAGTTGCGCTGCTTAGCTTGTTGAAGGTTGTCACGAACTTGTGGCTGGAAGGGTTGGACCTTTTTAACCAGTTTGGCTACTTGAGATTCCTGTGTGCAGAATGAATCTTTACACTTTGCTGCAATATTTTCGACCTGCTTCTGTTGGACAGAAGGTGCTTGGGTCAAGGCTGTAGTGGTTGCGATATCCTTCTGTTCACCTTTTGAACAGATTGTGAAGAAGCTGAATTTTGTAGTATCAGATACTACCTTGCGGCATTGCTTAGGTGGAACAGTAGTTGGAACTACCTTTGGTATTCTATAGAGATGACCCCCTAGGGAAAAAATGACACTGTGGGGTCAAGACTCATAAACAACATGGATCTTCCACATATATGGTTGGCCCAAGAGAACATCACACATCGAGTGGGGAAACATCACATAATACCTCATCCTTGAAGGGTTGGATGCCGGTGTGGTGTTGTCGACAATCCCAAGTGTTTGACGACCTCTGCTGAGATGAGGTTCTTTTGGCTTCCACTATCAACAATGAAATGCAGCGAGGTCCCCTTCACCCACATCTGTGAATGAAAAAGGCACTCCCCCTCTTTAGGATCTGTTGGTTCTTCTGGTTGAATTGCTTCGGTCGCGACAATATCAGTGGGGTCTATGTCGATGATTTATCTTTTACCAGTATTTTCAGAATCAGATTTAGAATCAGGGTTCGAAAACTTGTCTTTGATCTTAGCCACCAATGACTGTTTTGAGCAACATTCCTCGGTGTTGTTCCAAGAGATTTTGTGGAAATCGTACCATTTTCCGGTGTCCTTCTTTGTCTTTCCGTGACCCTTCTTTTCCTATGTATTAGAATTGTTTTTGGGAGACTGTTCATTAGGGCCGTCTTTATCATACTTTGGTTGTTGCATATTTGCAGACCCAAACTCCCGTTTGTTCTGGTGATTAAATTTTTGCTCGATTTTAACAACATATTGATAAGCGACACAAAGTGATGAGATGTCCAAAAAATCCATTTCAGTTTGGATGTATCTGTGTAGAGCCCCACGGTATTTCAGAACCAAATGTCTTTAAGAGTCTTTGATACCCAACTTGGTGTGCAAGGTACGAAAGGTATTGGTGAACTCCGGAACTGCTTGGCTCCTCTCTCTTGCCGCAGTGTGGCCCATCTCATGTACTGGTCCTTATAGTTTCCAACAGGGTAATACTGTTCCTTTACCGCATCCACAAAAAAATCCCAAGTGGGCTCGGCCCCATATATTCTAGACTCATATGTGGAAATTTTCTCCCAGTAAGTTTCCCACCAATGTTTGACATGGGGGAGAGATTTAAGGAGTGTGAAGGTAATCTTTTCCCTGTCGAAAAAAATATGAACAGAGAAATAACCTTCTAATAGATTTAACCATTTGTCTAGGGCATTCACATATTTCTGACCTTCAAATACATGAATATATACTACCTTGGAAGGAGAGGTGCTTCCAAAGTGGATGTTTGATGAAGATGTGCCTGTTGCTATCGACAGGCTTTGAAGGATGTGGGAAAAATTCTCCATCATTTCATCCCTCTGTCGCATGAGAGCTTGCTCAAGAAATAGATTGATAGAATCGTCTGCTTCGTCGTTTTTATTTTCTTCCACCATGAAGGGTTTCTTGGGCATGCGATAACGATTGTATTCAAGAGATACTATCTCAAGACCCAACTTTCTATACTCGGACCTTGTCGGATACATGCACTGAAAAAACGATCAAGAGCAACCTTCTCTGATGCCACTGAACAAGATTATTTTCGGCACGAAATGAGAGAGGAGATATAATAAATAAATGTACAGTGATATCTCAGATATCCAATAATATAACATAAATGTATCAGAGATGCAACCATAAACATAGTGATACAATAATACACAATTTTCTATTAATGAGCGAAAATTTACAAAGACTGTAAAAATACAGAGTGAAAGACTCCCTAGAATGGTGGCAACTTATCTCTGAGAAGAGATGTGTCCTCTACTTGCATTTAAAGAAGATGATTTTACAATGAGGCTCCAAAGGCCTTTTTATCATAAAGAAAATCCAAAACCCTAGCCCCGGAATATGAAAAACCAACAGTTGTGTAGACTTCGTTTTGGGCAGTTTGGTGTATCAACTTCCCGGGGGCGTAACTTTGGCATATGATATCCGTTTGGGGTGCACGATAGCTTGTTGGAAAGGTATTGTCGAGGAGATTCATTTAGGAGGATCAATGAGAGACTTCCGCTATCATTGGTAGTTGTGATCCCAAAAAACCTTCATTTGGGCTCTCAAAATGGCCCCGGAAGTTAAAAACTGCTAAAAATAGTAAATTACGAAAATTTCCATAAAACTATTTTGAGCCAATTGGAAAAGGTGGGTGGCCACCGATATCCACCTGGATCACCTCTTCTAGGAGGGAGCCTTATAATTTACGGCCTAGGCCTTCTCCTCAACTTTTACTTTTATTTGGACTGGAACTTGATTCTTATAAAGACTCGAGACCGATTATAGTGGGGCAAAAATATACTATCAAGCATGCCTAGGAGAAAGCTTCTCGGGAGGCCACTCAGGGGTGACATAGAATTTTATGAGGGGTCCTTAGAGCAAGAGAAATCCCCATGGCACCTTCCTCATGAAAGTTCTATCTACAAACATGCTTGGCTTCGGGGGGGGGGGACACTTTCCTTGAGTGTCTGGTTGACCTTGACTATATGGAAATCGAGCACATAAAGAAACCAAGATAACTTGAAAGAGTTCTCCGTATTTTGTATATGAAATGAGAACAAAAAATATTTCTTATATAGGGCTACAATAAAGTCGAGTCAATCCACTTTATGAATGTGGGATAAACCGATGAAGTGAAATAAGTCATAGAAGCATAAATTAACCTAAAGTCGAATCAACTTTATTAATGCCTAAATATAATATCTAGTTGACCATTATAAGATGACATTTATTTTAACACCCTCCCTTAATGGTCAATCTACTAACTACACCGAGCTTATCCAAAATTTTTACATATTTTTCAGGACCCTAAGCCTTGGTAAGAATGTCTGTAGTTTGATCCTCTATAGGACAATACTGCAACTTGATAGACCCATATTCTACAAGATGCTTGATCAAGTGGCAATCCACCTCAACATGTTTGGTATGCTCATGGAAGACTAGATTCTTGGCAAGTTTCATCACCCCTTGGTTGTCACATAACATGGGTGTTGGCTTTGTTTGCTGTATTTGCATATATGAAAGCATCCTCTTGAGCCAAATTGTCTCCCATGCTCCTTTCACTGCTCCTCGATATTCCACTTATGTTGATGAAAGGGATATTGCATTTTGCTTCTTTCTCGTCCATGTGACTGCACCCGTGCCAAGGATGAAAATCGATCCATAAGTGGTTTTTTTGTCATCAATAGAACTTTCCCAATATGAATCTATATACCCGCACAACCTAGGGTCTTTTCTTTTGTTGTACAAAATTCCAAAGTCAAGTGTCCCTTTCACATATATCAACACTCGCTTCACAGTTGTCTAGTGCTCTACCTTTGGCCTTGTCATGAATTTGGAAATGAAGCACAGAGTGAAACTCAAATAAGGTCTAGTGGTTGTAAGATATATCAAACTACCCACTAGTTTCCTGTATATTGACTCATTAATTGCCTTAGAGTCAGTTTTGGCTGAAAGTTTCAACCCTTTCCCCATAGGTGTAGATGGGATTTTGCAATATGTCATTCTGAACTTGTCCAACAAATTCCTGACATATTTTGCTTGTGAGACAAAAATACTGCTACCTATTTTCCAAACTTCTATACCCAGATAGTAGTGTATGAGGTCTAGATCTATCGTGTCAAAAGATTTTCTCATATTGAATTTGATTTGTGTTGTTGCACTTGCCTCACTACCTATAATAATGATATCATCTACATTTATGACTAGAAGGATGCCATCATTAAAAAATCTGTTGACATACATTTTGGAATATGAATGAATCCCCTAGAACCCTTGTTTATCCAAATACCTGTCAATATTTATCTACCATGTGCTAGGTTCCTGTTTCAGACCATAGAGAGACTTCTTTAGTCTGCAGACCAGATGCTCCTTCCCAAAAACTGGAAAACCCTGCAATTGATACATGTATACCTCTTCCTCCAAATCTCCATTGAGGAAGGCACTCTTCATGTCCATATGATGGACCTTCCATCCATTCTATGCTGCCATGGATAAAACAAGATGAATGGTGCTAATCTTTGTTGTAGGAATAAATGTCTCCTCATAATCAATTCCCTCTCGTCGAGAGAATCCGTTTGCAACTAGTCGTGCTTTGTACTTGTCAAGTGTACCATCTTCTTTGTACTTGATCTTGTACGCCCATTTACAACCAATGGGTTTCTTCCCTAATGGAAGTGGTGTGAGATCCCAAGTCTGATTTTTCATCAAACTCTCATGTTCGGTTGCCATGGCCTTTTTCCATTCAAGTCTCCCTTGTGCTTCCCCGAACATCTATGGCTCATATATTTCCTGAATATTGGCCATAAGAGAAAAATTGACAGTGTTTTTTGTTTGTTTTCTCTTTCCTCTCGATGATCATCCCTTGATCATTTTTCCTATTCAAACATCTCCAATGGTGTTGTGCCACCAATTGAGTATCTTCTTGGGATATTCCTCATCCAATTCAATATTTCCACCATGAACTGGGACACCTTTATCTAGATCATAAATTACTGGTCTATGAGACTCATGCTCAAAATCCCCCCTCCCTTAAGGTGGAGCTACTTGAATCTTGACACTTGAATCCTCAACCACTTATGTCTTCTCAATACTTTGAAACTCTGGAGAATTTTGGAAAGGTCGAACCTCCTCATCAACAACATCCCTGCTGAACCTTACCTTATCGGTGTTAGTATCAACCAACCTGTAAGCCTTATGAGTGTCATTGTATCCTGTAATAATCAACTTCTTGATCTTTGGATATAACTTGGTTCTCTTCTCAGCCATAATCAAGTGTAGGTAGTTGAACCAAAGACTTTAGGATGGATTACTTTGTGATTTCTTCTAGGACATGCTTTCTATGGGGTCTTCTGCTTCACCACCATCGTGGGAGATCCATTCAATAGGTATATTGTTGTGAACATTGCCTCAACCCAAAACCTATTTGGAACATACCTGTTCTGCAACATACACTTGGACATCTATGTGATAGTGCGATTTCACCTCTCAACTACTCCATTTTGTTGTGGAGTGTAGGGTGTAGTATACTGTCTTTGGATCCCATGTTTAATAGTAACAAAATTTATTTAATTCTTTTGAGTAGAATTACCCACCATTATCATATCTAAGAGTGACAATATGGCAACTCTTTCTCTACTAATGCTTTGAAATTTTGAAATTCATTAAACATGTCAGATTTTAATTCTAGAAAATACACCCACATTTTCCTACTGAAATAATCAACAAACATAAGGAAATACTTGACACCGATGATTGATGCAATGTTCATTGGTCCACATATTTATGCATGAACCAACTGAAGTACTCTCTATTCTCTCTAAGCTTGTCCTTCATCAAATGGCGTTCTATGTTGCTTCCTTGCATGACAAGCTCCGCAAACTCCCAGGATCTTCCGTGGAATGTCTGAAATCCCATCTACCGGTTTCTCTTGTGCAACCCCAGAGAGGTAGGTCAAGTTGAGGTTCCCGTACCTACGATGTCATAGGGTACTGATGTTAGATGCTATCTTAGCTTCTAGTGCATTCTCTTTGACTTGTTCAATATCCACCAGTTTGAACAGCCCGTGGTCCTCCACACCAAGATAAATAATCTTCTTGATCTCCTTGTAAACTATGTATTATTTGTGATTGCTAAAGTTTCATCTAGATGGGGGTCATGCCTCATAAGATAACTAACTGAAATGAGATTAAGCTCCATACCTGCACATAGTAGACATTGAGGAACATGAGCATTTTCCCTCCAAAGGAAATTTGCACATTTCCCGTTCCGACTATAATATACTCCTCCCCATGACCGAAGATCACAAAATCCTTGGATAAATAAGGTAAATACTCTGTGAACCAATCCTACCTATTGGTGAAGTGTTGTGATGCCCTTGAATCAATGAACCAAGTGGATGACCTAGACTGATTTTCTTGTGTTGTGGCCATGAATGAATAGAAGGCTGACTCCTTCTCTTTTATGTGCTCTATGAAATGAGCCTTCTGTTGAGGTCGTCCATGGTTGGATTTATGATATGCCAACGTTTTTATGTAATGCTTCTTCATATTTCCTACCTTTCAATAGTAGTGACAAGTGATGGCCTTCAGGCTCTTCGTTGCATCCTCACCATTGCAGTGACTGTTCTTCTCTCCATTTGATTTTTCCCTTGACATTGGTTGCAAAGGCATGTTCTGAACCCTCGATGTCACTGATACTACCAAAATGTTTCTTCCATCTATCCTGTTGTAAGAGATTATTGCATAACACTCCAAACTTCAAGTTAACATTTGTAGCAATGATGCTCAAGGTCTCTATGAAGTGCTCATAAGCACATGGTAATATTTTCAACATGATTACTACCATGTCCTCTTCTTCCATCTTCTGGTCAATGGAATCCAACTATTCTTGGATGTCCTTGATCTTGAGTAAGTACTCCTGTAATGATGCACCCTCACTCATAGTGATCGAAAACAACATGTTCTTCAAGAAGAAGGCTTGAACCAATTATTTCCTATTTGAACCTCGGGAAGCATCTCATATGTCATTGACAACTTGAGAAACATCATTGATTCTCTATCTTGTCCATCAAACTTCTCAGGTTCTTTACCCGCAACATTGGGTTGGGTTGTCTTGCCGAGAAAGATATCTGACATACCCCTGTACTAAAAAATGGCCAACAAACATTGCTTCCACGTATCGTAGTTATTCCTAGAGAACTTCTGGTGGCCTTCCAACATGATGTTGGACAACGAAGCCATAGATACAAGTCAAGAGTGCGGAAAAATAGAACGAATTAGAGAAATAAATGAAAAATACATGTTCTTCCCTCGAAATTGGCAACACGAGAGCAAAAACACCTGTATACTGACGCTAAAAAGTTGTCACAACCATGTACCACTGAAAAACATGTAGATTTGTGAGAAATCTGCCTCAAATCAACACAAAATACTCAGATTTGTTTACAAATAACTGAAACTTCACATATTTAGATAGATTTGCCCTCAAACAACTCAAGAACAGTCACATTTGCTAATAACCAACACCAAAAACAATCAATTTCTCCTTGGATCTACTGAAAAATAATAAATCAATAGCTAAAACTTACAAATCTGCAAATTTGGGCACAAATATAGGAAAAAAACGACGTCAATCTACTTCCAATTTGCCTATAATGTCAAGGAAATTGAGAAAGAGGGTATTATGTGTTGTAACTCTGAATTGTCTGCACTTTTCTAAGCAATTTCGTACGACTATACAAATTCTGTACGATTGCACTATTGTACCGTACGACCTCTGGAATTGATGGCTGAAAATAGCAATTGAAAAATCGTTGTATGGTGGCTGAAAATTAAACTATAAACAATTGACCTTTCTTCGAAAAAAAATGAAACAATACATGGTTTCAATGAAACCCTTTTGGCTCTTCAATGTGTTACGCTTGGGATCCCTCGATCCATCTATGTCGGTAGTAGTCTCTAGGTCTTCACGCTCACACAAACTTTATGACACCCAGATTATTGAAGTCACAAGATTGGAAATCTTGTCTTTCAAGGGTCTGAGACTCTTGATACGACTTCTAGAACACTAGGCTCTGATACCATATTACAGAAATTGAGCACATAAAGTGTGACATCCTCAAGTATTAAACATTTTTATTTAATAATTTCCATTTTAGGAAATTTGTATTTGACTTTATTAAGACAATATAATGTTATTATTTAAATTATTATGCAAGATTTGGACTTGCCAACTGTCCTCCGTGACAGACAGATGTAAGAAACAATATTTTTAATAATAATTACAGGAAATAGATGCAACATCCAGGTTATAAAGAGATGACTATGACTCCATGATTAGGGAAAATGATGGAGCTAACTTAGAGACTGGGTAGACAAGTGTAAGAAGTGAATTTCTGTCACTGACAACCCCTAAAAATTAGGGATTTTTAAAGCTGCGAATTTCCAAGGAGGGAAATGACTGAATGAAAAATTCCTAGGCATAAAGAAAGATAAATACACCATATGTGGGAGGTAGGACACTGCTTAGTATGCTGGAAGAAGGGGATATATTTGTTGTGTGAGCACTCATGTGTTAGACAAATGATTTATGAACTGTACATAGGTACTTCAGGCTAAGGAGTGGATCTCAGTTCACCCTTATGGACTCATAGTCATGCTTGGGGGTGATTAGGACAAGTGACTTGGTTGTTCTGCATCTATGTTTGGGTGGAACGTGGTTGTTCCATTTGTTTCCAGTTGGTCAAATTTCATATATGTCTACCTTATCATTAGTCTCTCTCTCTCTCTCTCTATATATATATATATATATATTTCATGTTTTTCTTACTATAAATATGGCTTGATTGAAAAATTGTTAGATGGTTAAAGGAATCTTTTTACTTTTCATGCATAGTCCAATTATAGTGTTAAATTCTACATTACAAAAAAAAGTAGAAATAAACGAAAAGGAATGAAGGAAGTTGGACTGAAACATTTTAATTTACATTATTGGGAATATACATTATCAATCTAGTAGATAATATACAATTACAATACATAACAGAGAAAAAGTTTGAATTATAGCGAAGATCGAAATTATGAATTGAAGCAAAATTGCTCGGAACTCAAACATATATGAATCCATGGAAATAACCTTGTTTTCCTTATATTAAATTTTCAAAGTTCGGATAGCAATAATATAATATTCTTACATAGATATATATTTATGAATATAGACAAATCTTGTTCGAAAATGGTAGAGAAGAGAATTTGTATCCCTAACTATTCAGAGAGATCCTCTTCAAGTAGCGAACTATAAAAATAATTTAATTACAGACTGCATGGGAGAACTTCACATGTAGATCTTCGGGTTGAAACTCAAATACCTTTTATTGGCGTAGATGTATTGTGTCTGTTTTCAAAAAAATATTTGACTTGTAGACAACAAGAAGCGAGTGAGCTATATGGATATGTGAACCTTTTATTAATAAATATTTTTCATTGAAAAATGAAAGACCATTTTTTTTACCTCTCTATTCTAGGGCTAGCTTGACCTACAGGGTCGCATCACGATAATTTCCTGCCTATAGGGGAAACATGTTATTCGTTAATAATTAATTTAGATATAGGAGGGTTAAATGTCGTAATAACTTATAAAAAATAATAATAAACCAAAAGAGGATTATTCTTACCCACGTTGGATTTGAATTTTGTAAGAAGTCGTCAAAGATGTTTTGACATGGAAGACCCCATAATTGCTTGATGGGTTCCCTCACAAACATAACAGGGACCCATCATTAGAATATTACACACAAAATTTATGAAATGTAATACCACAAAGAATGAACTGAGAAACCAAACTGTAAATACAATGTTTAATCACAAGTTTTCGAGATTTTCTGAGATCACGACGAGGTAAACAATTGAAATACTAATACACTTGAATTCAACAAAGAATTTATAATGAACGTTTTAACTAAGAATAGGGAACAAAGGAGAAAACCAATCAAAGGATTCAAAAACCTTTATATACTTTTCCCTGCTAGGACTTTACACTGAGTGCGTTATATAAATATGAGAAGCCTCAGCTTAAACTCTACGCTGGTAGAGTGTCCATAACCTCAAACCTTCAAGAAGTCGAAGTGAATGGTACATGACATGGTATTCCATAATTATGGAGTGAACAAACCCTTGAAAAATTATTTGAATTAGAATACGCATGTCACTAAGCACGTAACATAACGATTCTTTTTCAAATACATTATATGTTATCTAGACTAAATACTTCTTTGACTATAGTTTACTTACAATTCGAGGAATTAACAAGAATTTGCAACCAGAATGGGGAAATGACTCTACAAGCTAGTTTTATTTTTGAACCATATCCTTGCCTCTACAATGTATTACACTCTGTTCACAATTTACCTTTATTTTGAAATCAACCCTACAAAAAAATGTCATAGGAATCTTGAAGGTTTTTTTTTTTCACGGTGGAAATTCCGCGCTGGAAACTCACCCCGATACTTCCCCACATAGTGGATGATATGGGAGTGATAAAGCTTCGCAGCCCCAGAGGACACAGGTTTCGAACTCGTGACCTCTCCCCAAACTGGAAGAGTATGCGCACGTCTTAACCAATTGTGCTATCCCATAGGAATCTTGAAGGTTGGAGATAACAAAATTTATGGATAAATATCTTAGCCTAAAGGGTGATAATGCACAAGAAGGAAAAACAAGAATGTAGGTTTCTTATGACTCAAATAGCTTACCTGAGTATTGTAACGGAGTTGATGAGGGTGACAAAAATATCAAGTGCAAGCGTAATGTGTCCATTCTCCTTCACAAAGCTAAAAGCAATATCATGTATGCACCAAAGAAAATAAGCGGGCAGTAGTCTGGAAATAATGAATAATCGGTGAAGCGATAGGGAACCTTTTGCTTACATGCCAGTCACGAAGCACAAGGAAGAACCTTGAGCTTATCATCTGTACACATGAGCCATGTGAATAGATAAACGTGGCGTAGGATATTTGGCACAAATCCACTGGAAATAAACCAAGCATACAAAGCTTTGATTGTGTAGTGGGTAGGGACTGACCCATAGTAAGCTCGCCTTAGCTACACAAGGGAATTTTGACAGTTGTAAACAACAGATTCAAACAAGTGACCCAAGCACTTAATTTGGGATTTTGGTTCCCCTCAACATCATTAAAGTATTTAAAAATCCTTTAGTTGATCATAATGTAACCTAAATATATTTATGAGGGAGGAAAATCGATCATGATTATAAATTTTATTAATAATGTATTTTCGTCTATGGTTACCATTTAGTCGATCATCGAAGGGTTAGATCTAGACTGACCTTTCTCTTTATGATAGTAAAGAGATGTTAATTAAAATAAGTTTTTTTGTAAAGCGTTAAGATTTGATGATAACATATACATCGATAGGAGAGGGAAATATTTTGATCCCTAGGGAGACTTGGATTTGTATTAAGTTAGAACAAATACAAATTAATGAGTTTAATGTATACAAGATGTTCTTAGCCAAACACAATTTAACGATAGTAAGAAAAATTTCGAAGTACATGATAATCAAATTTATGTTATTAAGTTAGCATAATTCTAAGATCTTAATTACCTCAATTTTTTATTTTATTTTTATTTTTAGTTAATTTGGAGTATGCGACATATGGTATCAGAGCAAGGTTGCAACACTTAGGCCTTAATGGGCATCATCATAAAGGTATAAATTGTTTGAAGAAAAACTAACTAGTAAATTTTTCATTGTTACAAATAGACTGTTTTAAAAAAAAAATTGTAACCATGTCCACACAGAATGGCCAAGAAGACAAACTAGAAGGAAATGATAATAAACAACCTCATAGAAATCTAGAACATCTCAGTGAAAGTAGTTCAACAACACATGTTTTGGAAACAATGAGAAATCTTATCTTAGAGTTACAAACATTCAAGGTAGATAATGAGAAATTGAAGAAAACACAAGGGAGATCAACATGAAATAAATAACATGTTATTACGAAGTTTAGCAACAAAAAAGAGACAAAAGAACAATGACATGGATGAGGAAGTAAACAAAAATTCATCAAAATATTCAAGCAAAGGAACTGAAAAATAAAACAGTTCTTCTAATGACACACATATGAATGAAAATAGAGTGTCTATAGTAAAGAAAAGAAAACAAATGGATCACTTAGATGGAGAATTTAAGAAAATTAAACCTTCAACTTTTGATGGGGAGTCTAGAACTGACGAAGAGGAGGAAGCTTGGTTACTTGATATAAATAAATAGTTTTAGATCTATAATTACTCTAGTAATATGAAAGTGAGAATGACCATCTATAACTTGAAAGGAAAGACTAGTATATGGTGGAAAGATTTAAATTTAGCCAAAGGTTTAAAGGAAAAGAAAATGGAATGAACAGATTTTAAGAAACAATATTTATCTGAAAGTTATTATGAAAGAAAAACCAAATAATTTTTTGAGTTAAAGTTAGGGCACATGTCTATGGAACATCTGATTACTAAATTTATAGAACTGTTAAGGTTTGTACCTTACATAAAGGACGAAAAAGTAAAATTTCAGAGATTCCTAAGTTGTCTACCTCAGTCATATAAGGACATAATAGATTTTGACAATCTAAAGACCTTGAATGAAGTGTTGCGAAAGGCTATAATATGTTATGAACAATACAATCAATGATATGAAAATCCAAAGGCATGGAAAGAAAACAAACAAGAGAAACTCAACCAAAGAAATAAAGGTTTCAAGCCATCACCGTTTCACAATATGTCCAAGGGACACCAAGAAAACAACTTCTCCAAGAATTCACCACAAGTACCAAGGGAAAACAAATAAGTTAATTTGGGATTTAAGAAAACAACTAATAATCCTAGAGAACCATTGAAATGTTGGGGATGTGGTGAACCACATTGTTGGAATTACTTCACACACACATATGATTTATTTTTCCTAAGGTTTTTCCTTGTTTATTAGTCATAATTAGTCATTATCCAGTCTCCTATATTTTAGGGGAGAATATTCCACCTGAAGAATATTCTCTTCAGTTGACACTTAAGTTTGACTAGTTGAGTTGAGTCTAGATGTTGTGTTGGTTTTGTCACCATGAAACATTGGGATCATCACCATGCTAATGTGCACTTGCATTGGGATAATCACCAGACTAGCACATTACCCTTGAGTCCTTGATCTACTTCTCACTACACTTTGTTCAGTCAGTTAACTAAAGACTGGTTGACTAGTTAACTCAACTAGGTGGCAGTTCACTCCCGTAACTGCCTGAGAGACTAGGATAGGTGGAATTTCACTCCCGTAACTGTTGGTGTGTGTCCAAACATCCTCTAGACCACCACTATGGCGCATTAGTTCTCCTCAAGTGTGCATTCATTGAGTTATTCAGAGCATATCATGTGTAAATTGTTCATTATTCATAATGGTTAATGAGAATTCTTCTATTCTTTCTCTTCTTCTTCTTTCTCAATTTATCTATGCAAATGTGTGTATTTATAGCTAGATCTATTATGTAGTTTCAACACATTTACATGTCGAGAGATGGCCTTCTTCTTCTTTCTCAATTTATCTATGCAAATGTGTGTAGTATTTTATAGCTAGATCTATTATGTGTAGTTTCAACACATTTACATGGTATCAGAGATGACAGACTACTAAGCAAAAACTACACCAATATTTTTGCAGGTACTGAGGATTGAAGACAACATAAAGATGGATTTCCAAAAAGAATTCATTCTTACACCTTACAACTACTTTGTGTGGAAGGAGAGAACAATGATTCATATCCGAACCAAAGGATTGTACAGGTTAACCTTGAATACCGATATAGAATCGACATCAACCATATAAAAATCCAAGTATTTAAATCACATGGATGAAGCACTCAAAAAAATTTGCAGTCTTATTTCTCTCGATCTCCTTTTTCACATATATTTCTGTAAGACTCCCAATGAAGCCTTGACTACCTTAGGAGGGATATTTGGAAAATAGGATGAGATGAGGGGACACATGCTGGAGGTGTATTTGCTCACATTGGATCCAAAAATCTTTGACAATATCCAAGATTTCTTTACAAAATTCAAGGATTTACTGTCGCAACTCAAAGTTTGCGGGGTTGATAAATGTAAGGAGAAACAAATCATTCTCACCATTCTCTCCAAACTTGGTCCCAAATTCTCTGTGTTCATATCAACATTACATTCTGTCAGATTAACCTTCGAATCCACCTGGAAGATGCCTTCTCTTGAGGACTTTATCGAATCCCTGACACAAGAACAAACCAAGCTCATCAACATGGGAAAAATCAAAGGCCCAATGGCGCATGCACTTACTATGCAATATGGCAGCCATAAACATAAAAAACCTAAAGATAAAGACAAAAGGAAAGCTTATGCACATCCGATGAAAGAAGGGTACTCAAAGCCCTTGACCGATGCCTCCAGATCCAAAGCTAGAAAGGGAAGAAAAGGGGAGAAATGCACGTACTGTCTAATGTCTCAAATAAAAAAGAAAATAGATCTAATTTCTCAAATACTTTAGAAAAACAACCTTGGAGATGGCATCCCTGAGGGTGCCAAGAAGAAGAAGCTAGAAGATCCAAATCCCAATAAAGGCAATTCTAGCCATGCCTTGATTTCCATAAATTCCTCTCCCGATGCTTGGATCGTGGATTCAGGAGAATCACATCACATGGATGCCTCAAAAGAAGTCTATTCTTCATTGGATGCATGCAAAGGTCCTCCTAATCTGATGGGGGACAACTCTTCTGTCGAAGTCACCGACAAAGGAAGGATTGAACTCACCAACAAAAGTTCGATAATGTGTTGCACGTTCCCAAACTTTTCGTCAACCTTCTCTCCATGTATCAGATGATGAATTCTAGTACCGAAAATAAAGTCATATTCACACCAAATTCTGTGGACATATATGACATGCAAACCAACTCTAGGGTTGCTACGAGTGAGGTAAATCATCAGTCTAGATTGTATACATTTCTGAATTCATTGAACCTGATTTTGTTTTACTGCTTACTCATGTTGATGAAAGTAGTAGGATATGGAACGAAAGGTTTGGACATTTGAATTTCATATACATGCAACAACTTAGCAAGAAAAGATTGGTTGATGGTCTACCATATATCCATTTCTCCAGGGGAGTGTGTGAGGGATGTGTTCTTAAAAAAGACCCTTAAGAGAAATTCGACAAAGGAAAGTCTCAGAGAGCTTCCACACCTTTAGATATGATCCACATTGACCTTATGAGTCATTTTATGCATCCATATATCAGAAAAGTGAGGCTTTTTCTCATTTTTGTTGATGATTTATCACGTTTTACATGGATCTACTTTCTTAGGCAAAAATATGAGGTCTTTCAACACCTCAAAGATTTCAAAGCCCTGGTTGAGACACAGTCCAGAAAGAAGATCAAATTCCTCTGAACTAATAACAAGGGAGAGTATGTCAATCATGAGATCCATAATCTTTTCCTTGAGGTAGGGATTCAATTGCAACACACATTTTTCTATATTCCGCAACAAAACAGAGTTGCTGAGCGGAAAAAATAGATCTCTAAAGGAGATGGCATCTTGCATGCTACATGAAACATGAATACCACAAAGACTATGGGATGAAACACTTAATTGTACAACATACATCCAAAATAGATCTCCCCATAGATATGTCAAGGATAAGACCCCCTACGAGGCTTGGAACGGCCTCAAATCGGAAGTGACCCACTTTCGCATTTTCGGTTCACGTGCATGGGCCCAGATTCCCTCTGAAAAGAGGAAGGAACTTGATCCACATAGAATTGAGTGCATTTTTGTTGGATACCCCGACAATGTGAAGGAATATAGACTTATTGTTCTTTCCTCAGACCATATCATCATCGAGCGAAGTGTCCAATTTGAGGAAAGTGTCTCACATGTACCTCAATAGTCGCATGCAAACACCTTCATTCGTCCACCTTTCTGAGATGATGAGGATGCACATGCCGACTCTTCTTCAGATGATAGTTTTGATTTAGATGATTCAGATACAAAGTTATTATAGTTAGATGCAGATTCGAAGCATCCAGATGCAGTTGCAGAGCCAGAGAAGAGGCCCAAGTGGGCACAAACTACTCTTCAGGATGCAGGGGATCTTGTTGGTGATCGAGCTGATACTAAGAGGAATCGATCTGATTTCAAGGAGCCTCCTGTTTCACTCACTACTACTGAACCATTTCCCTCCAAGCATATTTTCTTGGTTTAGTCTTTAGATCCATAGTCTTATGGCGAGGTTGTTGGAAATCCCTTTTGGGAATTCGCCATGCAGGAGGAGTACAAATCCCTACTCGAGAACCAGACTTGGGATCTGGTTCCCCTTCCTTTTGGGAGGAAACTTGTCATATGTAGATGGGTCTACAAGACCAAGAGCACAATGGATGGAGAGATTAGCAGATACAAAGCCAGGCCTGTTGCCAAAGGATTTCAGTAGGTGCATGGTATTGACTATGATGAGACCTTTGCTTTAGTAGCAAAGATGGATTCCATACGATCGTCACTTTCCATTGCGACCGCCAAGGGATGAGAAATCCATCAGATGGACATGAAGAATGAATTTCTTCAGGGTGATCTCTCTGAGGAGATCTATATGGAACAACCCCATGATATTATGCAGGACTCATCTTTGGTTTGTCGACTGAAGAAGTCCCTTTATGGCCTCAACTAGGCTCCGAGGGAATGGTATGCCAAGATGGACTCCTACTTGTTGTCACATAATTTGTACATTTTAAATAAGACCCAAATGTCTACATGCTCAAGATGAATGATTCACTTTTACTCTTAGTTTTGTATGTTGATGATTTGTTGATCACCGGTTTCTCAACTTCAACGATTTCTACAGTCAAGAGGATTCTACATGGAAGGTTTTTGATGATGGACATGGGTCCACTACACTTCTTCCTTGGACTCGAGATCAGTCACGATGCATCGTGGATCAAACTATCTTAGGCCAAGTAGCACAAGATCTCCTTGAGAGATTTCACATGACAGACTACAAGTCTGCTCTGACTCCTTTCCTACCAGGAGTCAAACTTGAGGATGGAGGGGAGACTCCACTGGTTGACAACACACTGTACAGATAACTTGTGGGGAGATTGTTGTATCTCACACACTCCAGACCAGACCTATCCTATGTAGTTAGCATAGTTTCCAGGTTCATGCAAGAGCCACATGAGCTACATTGAAAGGATGCAAAGCGTATCCTTCTAAACGTACATGGAAACATCACCTTTGGGATTCATTATGCATCAGACTCCACATTAGATCTCATCGGGTTTACTGATTCTGACTGGGCTGGTGATAATAACACTGATCACAAGTCCACATCTGGTTACTCACTCAGTCTTGGTTCCGGGCCTATCTGTTGGTCGAGTAAGAAGCAATATGCCATTGCTCTATCTTTAGCCGAGGCAGAGGACAAAGGAGTAGTTAACATAATCATTCAGGCTGTGTGCCTACAACATTTTCTCACTGAGTTGGGCATTCAGTTTCATTGGTCAATTGTCATCTGGTGTGACAACCAGAGCACTCTGAAGTTCTGTAGAGATCCAGTTCAGAGGCAACAGATGAAGCACATTGAGATCCACATGCACTACATCCGGGACTTAGTACACGAGGGGATAATCAACCTACAGTTCTGTCCTTCAACAGAAAAGACGACAAACATCTTCACCAAGACCTTCACTGAGCATAAATTCTATTCTCTGCGAAGTCGTCTTGGAGCGAAGGACAGTTTCTTAGAAACTATAGTTCTGTTTTTTATATACATTGTACCTTGAGGGGGGGGTTTTCCCATGAGGTTTTCCCTCTTTCCTCATTTTATTTCAGTGTACTTTTGTATTTGGGTACCTAACATGGCCTCATTTCTAGGACCCATTCTTTATTTTCACCATAGTGATGTTCAGGGGGGGTGTTGGAGTTACTTCACACACACCTAGGATTTATTTTTCCAAAGGTTTTTCCTTGTTTATTAGTCATAATTAGTCATTATCCAATCTCCTATATTTTAGGGGAGAATATTCCACTTGGAGAATATTCTCTTCAGTTGACACTTCAATTTGAGTAGTTGAGTTGAGTCTAGATGCTGCATTGGTTTTGTCACCATGCAACATTGGGATTATCACCATGTTAATGCACACTTTTGTTGGGATCATCATCGGAATGGCGCATTACCCTTGATTCATTGATCTACTCCTCACTACACTATGTTTAGTCACTTAACTGAAGATTGGTTGACTAGTTAACTCAAATAGGTGGCAATTCACTCCTGTAACTTCCTGAGAGACTAGACTAGGTGGCAGTTCATTCCCGTAAATATTGTTGCGTGTCCAGATCACTCTAGACCACCACTATGGCGCATTGGTTCTCCTCCACTGCACATTCATTGAGTTATACATACTATATCATGTGTAATTTATTCATTATTCATAATGGTTAATGAGAATTCTTCTATTCTTTCTCTCCTTCTTCTTCTTTCTCAATTTCTCTCTACAAATGTGTGTAGTATTTTCTAGCTAGATCTATTATGTGTAGGTTCAACACATTTACACACATTTGTTGAGTAATTTTCCATACAAAAATTCTGCAAACATAATAGTACAGATATACAAGAAGCTTCAACAGTTGGAGACATTGGTAAAAGTATTCATAGAGCCAATGCTACTCTAGATGGAAGACAAGTAGATCATCAATATACCATTGTGGAAATTGAAGGTAAAACTCTTGACATAAAAGTTTCTATTTTAATAGACCCAATAGCAAGTTTGAGTTATATTACTCCATCACTGGTAGACTCATGCTAGGAAAAGTAAAACATTCAAAATCTTGGCTGGTACAATTAGCAACCAATACTAAACGAAAAGTAACCGAGTTCATTCCTGACTATAAATTGGAAATAAGTAGGCATGATACTAAGGTGAATTTAAATGTTTTACCTTTAGGATCATATGACATACTTATAGGTATGGACTGGTTAGAGAAGCATAAAGTTATACTAAGATGTTATGAAAAATCGTTTACTTACAAAGATGAAAGTGAAGTGACAAAAATAATGCAAGGAATTAATAAACCTGTCTCTATCAGAAAATATCAACATTACAATTAAAGAAATGCATCAGTAAATGATGCAATATATATGCTATTCAAGTAACAAATTTACTAAATGAAGAAGGAAAACCAAATTTAGAAGACTTTGTTGTCCTTCAAGGATTCCGGGATGTGTTTGCAGAAGAAATACCCGAGTGACCTCCGAGAAAGGAGATAGAATTTTCTATTGATTTATTACATGGATTTGCATCGATATCCAAGGCACCATACATAATGAGTATCCTTGAGTTGATTGAGTTAAAAATTCAACTGCAAGAATTATTGGATAAATGATACTTTATGCCAAGTGTTTCACCTTGGGGAGTACCAATATTATTTGTCAAAAAGAAAGATGGAACTCTTCGATTGTGCATCGATTATCTTCAATTGAATAAAATGACGATTAAAAATAAATATCCATTACCCAAGATTAATGATCTATTTAACCAGGTTGGAGGAGTAAAAATATTTTCTAAATTGGATTTAAGATCTAGTTATCACCAAATAAGAATAAATGATGAAGATATCAGTAAAACAACTTTTAGAACATGTTATGGACAATTCGAGTTTGTGGTAATTCCCTTTGGAATTATTAATGCATCGACGACTTTTATGTGCCTAATGAATAGTATATTCAACCAATACTTAGATAAATTTGTTTTAATATTTATTGATGATATATTAATTTATTCGAAATCGTAAGAAGAGCATGAACAACATTTGAAAATAGTATTACAAACTCTAAGAGAACATAAGCTATATGATAAGTTCGACAAATGTGATTTTTATCAAAGGAAAATACAGTATCTGGGACATTTAATATCAGAAGATGGAATTGCAGTAGACCCCGAAAAGATTAAAGAAATTATGAAATGGCCTATACCTAAGAACGTATCAAATATATGATCATTCATGGGAATTACAGGTTATTACTGATGGTTTATCGAAGGATTTTTGAAAATTTCCTATCCCATTACACCATTTCATAAAAAGGGAGTGAAGTTTATTTGGTCTCAAAAATGTCAAGACAATTTTGATACATTGAAAGACTTACTGACTACAACACCGATCTTCAAAGTAACTGATCCTTATAAATATTTTACAGTTTGTGTAGACGCTAGTAAAGAAGGCCTAGGAGGTGTATTATCACAAGATGGACATGTAATTTGCTACGAGTCTCGGAAATTGAAGGAACATGAAATAAATTACGTAACTCATGACCTTGAATTAGCGGTCGTGATTCATGCACTAAAAATGTGGCGATACTACTTAATGGGAATACATTTTTTATTATTAATAGATAACCATGGTCTGAAACATTTGTTTAGTCAACAAGATCTCAATGCACGACAATCAAGATGGTTAGCCTTTAAGTGAATTTGATTTTGAAGTTTGACATATCAAAGGGTAGGAAAATAAATTAGAAGATGCACTTAGTCGAAGAACTAATGCAATCTACGAAGTCATCATCAGTAAAACATAAAATGATCTTAAGGACATAATTAAATATGCAAGCATAAATGATGCAGAATACATCAAAACAACATAATTGTTTTTGAAAAATGAAGGAGATTCGAATGGGAAAGATTACAACATTGAAAAAGATGGAATATTAAGGTTCAAAAACATAATATATGTGCCAAACTCTGCTGATTTAAAATTGGTAATTTTAAATGAGTTGCATAAAAATCTCTATTATGGCCATCTAGGTTATTAGAAAATGATAACAACCTCGAGGAAACAATTTTACTGGCCTAATATGAAGTCAGAAACAACTGATTATTTATCTAAATGTTTATATTGTCAACATGTGAAGGTTGAACATCACCAATTGACAGGTTTATTAGAATCTTTACATATTCTAGAATGGAAATGGGAAATTATTTCTATGGATTTCATTATAGGTTTGCTTAAAACTCAAAGACAACATGATTCTATTATGGTAGTATTTGATAAATTGAGTAAGTCTGCTCATTTCATACCTATGGAATCTACCTATAAAGCCATTAATATTGCACAATTTTTTATGAAAGAGATATTTAGATTGCATAGAATTCCTAAAACGATGATTTCTGATAGAGATGCCAAGTTTACATCAAATTTATGGAATACATTGTTTGTAGGTATGGAGACTAATTCAAACTTCAGTAAAAGTTATCATCCACAAATAGAATGTACAAACCAGATTATTGAAGACATTTTACGCATGTACGTACGAGTGAAACCAACTAAGTGGGAGGAGTATCTGCACTTAGTCGAATTCACATACAATAACGGTTATCAAGCCTCAACAAAAATGATTCCCTTAAAGGTTTTATATGGCAGAAAATGTATGACTCTTGCCAGTTGGGATAATTCGGTTAACCGAATAATGATTGGACTTGAAATACTCCAAGAAATGGAATAAATAGTCAAGAGGGTGCAAAAAAATTTAAAGGTTGTGCAAGATCGAGAAATTTTTTATGCATATAAGAAAAGAGAGAAAGAATTTAATGTTGGAGAACATGTATATCTGAAAGTTAAATAAAAAATGAGTTCATTAAAATTAGGAAGCTGTTCCAAGTTGGCACCAAGGTTTTGTGGACCATTTGAAGTGCTAGCTCTAATTGGACCAGTGGCATACCAACTAGCACTCCCTTCTAATTTGAAAATTCATAATGTTTTTCATGTTTCATTGTTAAATGGGTATACTCATGATCCTACTCATATTTTTGATTGGAACATAGTGCAGGTGGAACCAAAAGGTGAGTTCCAAGTGAAACCTATATGCATTCTGGACAAGAAAGAAACAATACTTCGGAACATAGTCATCTCCCCGGTAAAAGTGCAATGGAAGCACTTTAATCCTGAGGAGGCTACTTGGGAGTTGGAGGAAAACATGAGGAAACTATATCCAACTCTGTTCCAAGAAGTGATTGGAAGAAACTACTAACACTGAGGACGATATTATCTTTAAGGGGGTACTATAGTCCAATTATAGTGTTAAATTATACATTACAAAAAAAAAAGTATAAATAAACGAAAATGAATGAAGGAAATAAGACTGAAACATTTTGATTTATATTATTGGTAATATACATTATCAATCTGGTAGATAATATTCAATTACAATACATAATAGAGATTTTTTTTGAATTACAACGAAGTTCAAAATTATGAATTGAAGCAAAATTGCTTGGAACTCAAACATATATGTATCCATGGAAATAAACTTGTTTTCCTTTGACTAAAATTTCAAAGTTCGGATAGCAACAGTGTAATCTTCTTACATAGATATATATTGATAAATATTGTTCGAAAATGGTAGAGAAGAGAATCCAGATCCCGAATTAATCAAGGAGATCATCTTCTAGTAGTGAACTATAAAAATAATTTAATTACAGACTGCATGGGAGAACTACACATATAGATCTCCGAGTTGAAACTCGAATACATTTTGTTGGCGTAGATGTATTGTGTCTTTTTAAAAAAAAATATTTAACTTGTAGACAACAAGAAGCGAGTGAGTTGTATGTATATGTGAACCTTTTATTAAGGAATATTTTTTCATTAAAAAATAAAAGACCATTTTTTCACCTCTCTATTCTAGGGCTAGCTCAACCTACAGGGTCGCATCATGAGAATCGCCTAACTGTAGGAGAAACAAGTTATTCATTAATAATTACTTTAGATATAGGAGGGTTAAAGGTCATAATAACTTATAAAATAATAATAATAAATCAAAAGAGGATTATTCTTACCTGTGTTGGATTTGAATTCTGTAAGAAGTCGTCAAAGTTGTTTTGACATGAAAGACCTCAATATTTCCTGATGGGATCCCTCGCAAACATAACATGGACCCATCATTAGAATATTACCCACAAAATTTATGAATTGCAATACCACAAAGAATGAACTGAGAAACCGAACTGTAAGTAAAAATTTCAATCACAAGTTTTCGATATTTTCTGAGATCACGACGAGGTAAACAATTGAAATACTAATACACTTGAATTCAACAAATAATTTACAGTGAACGTTTTAACCAATAATATGGAACAAAGGAGAAAACCAATCAATGGATTCAAAAAACTTTATATATTTTTCCCTGCTAGGACTTTACATTGAGTGTGTTATATAAATACGAGAAGCCTTGACTTAATCTCTACGCCGATAGAGTGTCCATAACCTCAAACCTTCAAGAAGTCAAAGTGAATGGTACACGACATGGTATTCCATAATTCTGGATTGACCAAACCCTTGAAGAATGATTTGAATTAGAATACACATGTCACTAAGCACGTAACATAATGATTCTTTTTCAAATACATTATAAGTTGTCTAGACTAAATACTTCTTTGACTATAGTTTACTTACAGTCCAAGGAATTAACAAGAATTTGCAACCAGATTGGGGAAATGATGCTACAAGCTAGTTTTATTTTTGAACCATATCCTTGCCTCTACAATGTATTAAACTATGTTTTCAATTTAACTTTATCTTTAAATCAACCCTACAAAAAAATGTCACAGGAATCCTGAAGGTTGGAGATAACAAAATTTATAGATAAATGTCTTAGCCTAAAGGGTGATAATGCACGAGAAGGAAAACTGAGAATGTAGCTTTCTTACTACTCAAATATCTTACCTGAGTACTGTAACAGAGTCGATGAGGGTGCAAAAAATCTCAACTGCAAGCGTAATGTGTCCATTCTCCTTCACGAAGATAAAAGCAATACCTCGTATGCACTAGATAAAACAAGCGGGTAGTAGACTGTGAATAATGAATAACCGATGAAGCGATAGGGAACCTTTTTCTTACATGTCAGTCACGAAGCACGAGGAAGAACCTCGAGCCCATCATTTGTAATTTCAACTGCATGGAAGGTTGGATTCATCCCCTAAGTATAGAGGATGTGAAGAGATAAACATGGCCTAGGATAGCTGGCGCAAATCCACTAGCAATAAACCAAGCGTAAAAAAATTTGATTGTGTAGTGGGTAGGGTCTGACTTGTAGTCAGCTCGACTTAACTACACAAGGTACTTTTGACAATTTTTAATAGCAGATTCAGACAAGTGACCCAAGCACTTAATGTGGGAGTTTGGTTCCCCTCAACATCATTAAATAATTTAAAAATACTTTAGTTGATCATAATGTAACCCGAATATATTTATAAGGGAGGAAAATCGATGATGATTATAAATTTTATGAATAATGTATTTTCGTCTATGGTTACCATTTGGTCGATCATCAAAGTGTTAGATCTAGACTGCAATTTCTTTTTATGATAGTAAAGAGATGTTAATTCAAATAAGTTTTTTTTAAAGTATTAAGATTTGATGATAGCATATACATCGTTAGGCGAGGGAAATCTTTCGATCCCTAGGGAGACTTGGATTTGTATTACGTTAGAGCAAAGAAAAATTAATGAGTTTAGTGTATACCGAATGTTCTTAGCCAAGAAAAATTCAACGACAGTAAGAAAATTTTCAAAGGACAAAAAAACCATATTTATATTATTAAGTTAGAATAATTCTAAGATCTTAATTACCTCAATTTTTTTTAATCTTTTCTTCCAGTTATTTTGGGGTATGCTACATAAAGAAACCAATATAAATTGAAAGAGTTCTCCATATGTTGTATATGAAATGAGAAAGTGGAAGCTTTCTTATTTAGGGCTACAATCAAGTTGATTCAATCCTTTATGAATGTGGGATAAACCGATAAAGTGAGATAAGTCATGAAAGCATAAACTAACCTAAAGTCAAATTGACTTTATTAATGCCTAAGTCTAATTTCTAGTTTACCATTACAAGCTTATGTTTATTTTAACATTGACAAGATAGACATAATATTTGTTCAAGAGTTGAAGTGTTCATGTAATCCAATCATAGATGAGTTGGTCAAGATGCTACCGGGGTGGTCCTTTTAGGGAATTATTATTTGGGAATTTTTGGAGGTTTGGTAATGGGTTTCAATGCCAATTTTATTCTTTTAAATTGTTTTTCTTTGCAATCTAATTTGTTCACTGAACTGTACAACAAGGAGATGGACCGGTCTTTCTCTTTTCTCAATATTTATTTGCCTTGTTACCCTTCCATGTCTAGGGGTAACTAGAGGAGACCATTTTTCGTGGCCTGCAATGGAGAACATGATCACGACTATGATGGTGATCAACATGTCCACAAATGGTAACCCAACATTACCCCTCATTCACCTTTATAACTACAAGTCGACCAAGGCTCATCACATCCGAGAAAAATAGAGTATGGGAGATGGTAAGCCAACATCACCATGAGGTATGTTAGTCCTTCATTTATGAAAAGTGTTGTGCTTAAATTGTTGGGCATGTGGATGAGGATCTTTGGTTGAAGTTGGATAATGGATCATTGTCTTGGGAAATTGTGTCAGTTGCCTTGTTTCGTCTTGGTGGTCAGCTTCTTTTCCCTAGTCCCGTGTTTTTTTTGCCCAAGGAAAAGGGGTACTACTGGGGGCGGCCCTCACAAGGGTAACGTTTCTTTATCCACCGTACTTAACACATTTTTTTCCACACCATACTTAACACTTTCCATCTTGGAGCCTCTCATAGTGTACTAAACTTCGATGATGGGTCACGGTCCATTCTCTCACGAGAAGAGGGGATAAAGGCCCATAGGTTGATTACAACTGCTACTAAAAGAATAAGAAAATGATGCTAAAGAAAGAAAGGAATGATAACAAAGGACTCTCAAACACAAGTCCAAATTTGAGCTCTACCCTTTCCGTGCTCACCCCAGTCCTAAGCAATGACGCTATAGATTAAAACCTTATAAAATGGGACTTGCAAATATGATAAGAGGACAATTAAAAGGTAGATAAAGGGGTGTGGAAAAAATGGAATTTAGGAAGTGGTAACTCAAGACAAAGTGTACCCTCCACAAAGGCACTCATATAAATGGATTAAATGACACCATAAGCCATGAAGTAATCCCTCAAACCATATCACTTTCACACTTAATCTTGAAGGGTTTCTTTATTTATTGGTTCCCTTGGGACCTATCCCTCTACCCGGGTTCTTTTATTTCATGTCTAGGTTAGCACACCTAAACTTGTCAACTCACATGAGGTCATGGGATAGTGTGATGCTTGAAAGGGATATTGAGGTGAATTGTTTACATGGATTATATATTAAGTTACAACTTACTTTGCATTCTTTAAGGACCAATGTTTCTTATGAACCCTGTCTTACCTTGTCTTATGCTTTGTTTTGTATTGGATGGCCCTGACATGGTTCTTTGAGGGACATCCTGGGATTGAACGCAGGACGTTGTACCTTTATTGCAGGACCTTTTCACGTGTGATGGATAGCAATGGGTCATCCAATGACTCACCACTCCCAGACATCGACTCTCACATCCTTGGAACCTTGGACAATGGACATATGGGACTGGTCTAAGCAGATTCAATCATGATGGCACAAATATGGGATTGAATCCCATCGGTTGGATAGAGTACTCCAAAGCTTATTTACCCACTGGATCAGGGAAGTTGCAGCAATATAAAACTAGAGACCTTGCAGAGGCGATATGCAACTTTCTCCAACCTTGATGCAACACTTAGATCCTAGACGTTGGCCATATTTTGACGATGACATCATCTTATAAGGTTTGTCATAGCTAGGGTTTGATGGGTACATGGGGTACTGATGATGGTTGGCATGGATTTGAGGGAGGAGAGACATCATTTTCTCCCACCTCACTTTGGATTAGTGCCACATGTCCTTTGGAGGCCTCATCCTTTCCCAAGAGGGCCATTTGTCTCACACGTGTGGCTAATTTATGATGTTTTTTTTTTCATTTATTACATTATGTAAGGGTTAAATGAGGGGTCTACCCCACTTGAATCATTTTTATGTTATGTTACATGGAAAAAGCACTAGCCTAGGCTCATATATAAAGGCTAGCGCTCATTTTCATTTGGATCATCATCATTCATCACCATTTGTGGGATAACACTTCTAGTGATTCACTATTTCAGCCTTCTTGGTCTTTCTCTCTCATGCACTATGCTTGGAAATGGTCTCTTGTGGATTCTTTGTTGATTTTGGATGGATTTTCTACAATTAGGGTTAAATGCTCTTGGTTTCTTGGATGAAGTAAGTGATTTTCTGCAATTCTATGGTATGTTTTTTTATGTAAATGGTGAAATTTATATTTTGTTGGAAGAAGCCTTTTTTATTGAAACCCTAAGAGAGGAACATAAGTGCTTCTTCCTCTCACAAAGTTTTACTTGTTCAAAATTTGTGAATTTTCCTTTCTATGGTTAGAATCCTAAAGCCCTAAAGTGATATCACTTTAAGATTTTATCCCTAGACAATTGATCTTTGACCTAAGTGAGGCTACAAGAAGGGAGAAACAATATCTAGGGCCAAAAATTGCTTGCACCCTAGACATCCTTCTCCCCAAAGTATAAATCCTAAGGCCCAAATGTGCTTGCACCTTAGGGTTTAGGCTCTACCTTTTGGTTTCAATTAGATCAAACTTTAAGCTTGGATGCATTTGAGACTCCATAGCCCTAGAATGGTAAAGACACTAATCTAGAAGTAACTCTTGTGGTGAAAGTAATTGATCAAACCCCATTTTCAAATCTCTCAAGTGTTCTACTAACTCTAACCTTAACAAACTCACAACATTATTTGTTGTTGTTATAAAAGTTTGCTACAAACATCTAAAACTACATTTAATTGTCGCATACACTCATCTAAAGGCGGCCTAACTTGTTCAGAAATTATATTTAGCAATTGGATGACTTTATGCTTGATAATTGCTTACTTTTCATGTTAAATTGCTACATTTCTAAGCACTAATTATTGATTTTGTTGCAAATTATTCATTGTTGTTATAAGACTAGTTTACTGCTGCAATTTGCAACAACCATATCTACTTAACTTGTCTAGTGTCTAAAAGAGGTTATTGTTGGATACTTTAGCTTGGAAGTTGTTATATATATGCTACAAACTGTTCTTGTTTCAGGCAAGTACAAAAAAATACCTTACAACCCCTCTCTCCTTCCTAGACCTAGACCAACTAACCGGTGATCAAGATAGGGGGTGATAGGCTTGACTACTAAACTTGTTATTTGATCGTTTGAGGTCACCAAGGAAGCCTCCCTTTTGGTGGACCTCCTCCATCACTAAAACAAGGGAAGACCGTACTTAGGTGTTAGTGGTATTTTCTTCCATAGTTACACAAGATTTGGGGATCTTGTGGTGGGATTTTCACAAGTACAAATCTTGTGATAACATGCCTTATGTTGTTCATGAAGTCTATTGGAATAGGATATGGGAATCCGCGTGTATTCGGTCAAAATAATTAATTTTAGGGGGTGATTTGAATCTTACCACTAGTAGGGAGGAAACATGGGGATCTTGTTCCAGGGAGGACATTTGTATAGCTATTTCCTCAATAAATTTGAATTGGAAGGTCTGATGGATGCATAACCCATATTATTGTCGTTCACTTGGTGCAATAACCGTAATGAGCTAGATGAAATTTCCAAAAGGCTGGATCGATTTTTAATCCATCAAAATCTCGTTCAGATTGTTGGAGGTGGTTCAATCATGGGTTGGTAAAATTAGGTGCTTTGACCACCTTCCGATATATCTTGAAATTGATAGATCCTTGGAGAAGTCAGGTTCTCCATTTAAATACAATTCTCATTGGGAAGACTTGGAGGAGTATATGGTTTTAGTATATGCCAATTGGAATCTCTATTATTCAGAGAGTAATGAGAATGCTAGATCACAATTTGTAGCCTCCTTACAATATCTGAAATGCATTATGGTAGCATGGGCTAAGGAAAGGAGGAATGTGCAAGATGCATATATTTGTCGGATCAAAGTCAAATTGGAAGACATTAACAAGCATTTTCTAGATGGTTTGAGTTCTTTGGGGATTATGGATTCTTGTAGGTTGTTGGAAGCCAAGAGGTATTCTATTCTAATGGAGCAGGAAAAAGCATGGAGGCAGAAAAGTCGTGCCCTGTGGTTATCTACAAGAGACAAGAATACAATTTGTTTTCAAATTTTTTCCAAACACAGGTTTAATTTCAATTCAATTTGGGAATTAAAGGATTTAGGGGGAAGGAAGGTGAGAGGATTTCAGAATCTCGTAGGTATAGGGGTGTCTCACTTTGAAAATATCTACAAGGAACCCCAACATGAAATAGTGGTGGAAATGCTCAAAATTTTATCCTTTTTATCCAAGATTGGTCGAGGAAGAAGATAACATAGAGTTTTTTAGAGAAATCTCTAGGGATGAACTATTTGCTATCATTTCTTGTTTTAAGAGAGACAAAAGTCCCGATATGGTCGGTTTGAATGTGGAATTATATAAATACTTTTTGACATTATTGGAATTTATCTCCTCCATGTTTTGGAGGATATTCATAGTTCAGGTAGATGTTCTAGAGGTATAAACTCAACTTTCTTAGATATGATTCCTAAGATTGATAATCAAAATTCCTTCAAGGACTTTAGACCCATAATGTTGGAGTTACTTCACACACACTTAGGATTTTTTTTCCTAAGGTTTTTCCTTGTTTATTATTCATAATTAGCCATTAACCAGTCTCCTATATTTTAGGGGAGAATATTCCACCTGGAGAATATTCTCTTTCAATTGACACTTCAGGTTGACTAGTTGAGTTGAGTTTAGATGCTGCATTGGTTTTGTCACCATGCAACATTAGGATCATCACCATGATAATTCGACCTTGCCTTGGTATCGTCACTAGAATGGTGAATTACCCTTGATTCCATGAGTTAACTACTCACTACTCTCTGTTAAGTCAGTTAACTAAAGACTAGTTGACTAGTTAACTCAACTAGGTGGAAGTTCACTCCCGTAACTGCTTGAGAGACTAGACTAGGTGGCAGTTCACTCCCGTAACTGCTTGAGAGACTAGACTAGGTGGCAGTTCACTCCCGTAACTGCTAGTGTGTGTCCATATCACTCTAGACCACCACTATGGTGCATTGGTTCTCCTCCAGTTCACACTCATTGAGTTATACAGAGTATATCATGTGTAAATTATTCATTATTCACAACGGTTAATGATAATTCTTTCATTCTTTCTCTCCTTCTTCTTCTTTCTCAATTTGTCTTTGCAAATGTGTGTATTATTTTTTATCTAGATCTATTCTATGTAGGTTCAACACATTTACATGGTATCAGAACCGACAGACTGCTAAGCAAAAGCTACACGAAATTGTTTTGCAGGTACAAAAGATTGAAGACAACAAAAAGATGGATTTCCAAAAAGAATTCATTCTTACACCTTACAACTATTTTGCATGGAAGGCGAAAATAGTCATACATCTCCAAACCAGAGGGTTGTACAGGTTAACCTTGAATATAGATACATAACCGACATCAGGCATAGAAAAATCCAAGTATTTAAATTGCATGGATGAGGCACTCATAACAATTTGTAGTCTTATTTCTCCTGATCTCCTTTTTCATATATCTTCTTGTAAGACTCCCAATGAAGCCTGGACCAACTTGGAAGGGATATTTGGAAAACAAGATGAGATGAGGGGACACATGCTGGAGGTGGAGCTGCTCACATTGGATCAAAAAAGTTTCGAGAATATCCAATATTTCTTTACAAAATTCAAGGATTTACTGTCGCAACTCAAAGCTTGCGGGGTTGATAAATTGAAGGAGGAGAAACAAATGGTTCTCACCATTCTCTCCAAGATTGGTCTTGAATTATCTGTATTCGTATCTACATTCCATACTATCATATTCACCTCTGGAGCCACCTAGAAGATGCCTTCTCTTGAGGACTTTATCCAATCCTTGACACAAGAGAAAACTAAGCTCATCTACATGGGCACAATATAAGGCCCAAGAGCACATGCACACACTGTGCATGATGGCAGCCACAAACATCATAAATATAAATATAAATATAAACGGAAATCTCATGCACATCCGAATAAGGAAGGGTACATAAAACCCTTCACCGATGCCTCTGGATCCAAAGGGGAAAAGGGAAGAAAAGGGGAGAAATGCTCGTACTGTCACAAAGGATTCCATACAGAATCCGCATGCATGCAAAAATAAATAGATTTGATGTCTCAAATACTTCAGCAAAACAATCTTGGAGATCACATGCTCGATGGTGCAAAGAAGAAGAAGCCAAAAGATCTAAATTCCAAGAACGAAAATTCTAGTCATGCCTTGATTGCAATCAAATCCTATCCCGATGTTTGGATCGTAGATTTAGGAGCATCACATCACATGGTTGCATCAGAAGCAGTATATTCTTCTTTGGATGCATGCAAATATCCTCCCATTCTGATGGGGGGCAACTCTTCTGTCGAAGTCACTGGTAAATGAAGGATTGAACTCACCAATAGAAGCTTTGAGAATGTGCTACAAGTTCCCAAAAAAATTTCAACCTTCTCTCTGTGTATTAGATGACGAATTTCAACACCGGAAAGAAATTCATATTCACACCAAATTCTGTGGAAATCTATGACATGCAAACCAACTCCAAGGTTGCTACCAGTGATGTAAATCATCAGTCTAGATTGCATACTTTTTCTGAATTCATTGAACCCGATTTTGCTTTACTGCTTACTCATGCTGATGAAAGTAGTAGGATATGGCAATAAAGGTTTGGACATTTGAATTTCAGATACATGCAAAAATTTGCAAGCAAATATTGGTTGATGGTATACCAAACATCCATTTGTCCAAGGGAGTATGTGAGGGATGTGTTCTCGGAAAACACCCTCAAGAGAAATTCGAAAAAGAAAAGTCTCAACAAGATTCTGCACCTTTAGATTTGATCCACAGTGACCTTATGGGTCCTTTTCCACATCCATTCATCAACAAAGCGACGTTTTTTCTCATTTTTTTTTATGATTTCTCACGTTTTACTTGGATCTACTTTATCAGCCAAAAATCCGAGGTATTTCAACACCTCAAAGATTTCAAAGCCCTGGTTGAAACACGGTCCAGAAAGAAGATCAAAGTCCTCTGAACTGATAACGGGGGAGACAATGTAAATCACGAGATCCATAATATTTTCCATGAGGCAGGGATTCAGTTGCAACATAAAGTTCCCTATACTCCACAATAAAACAGAATTGCTGAGCAGAAAAACAGATCTCTAAAGGAGATGGTATCTTGCATGCTGCATGCAAAGTTACTACCACATAGACTATGGTTCGAAGAACTTAATTGTGAAACATACATCAAAAATAGATCTCCCCATAGATCTGTCAAGGATAAGACCCCCTATGAGGCTTGGAGCGGCCTCAAACTGGAAATGACCAACTTTCACATTTTTGGTTCACGAGCATGGGCCCAGATTCCCTCTGAAAAGAGTAAGGCACTTGATCCATAGAGCATCGAGTGCATTTTTTTTGGATACCCTGAGGATGTAAAGGGATATAGGATTATTGATCTTTCCTCGGACCGACTCATCATTAAGCGTAATGTCCAATTTGAGGAAAGTGTCTCGCATTTACCTCAACAGTCGCATGTAGACACCTTCATTCTTCCACCTGTCTGAGATGGTGAGAATGCACATGCCAACTCTTCTTCAGACGAGAGTTCTGATTCAGAGGAATAAGATGATTCAGATTCAGAGTCAGTACGATCAGAGGCAGAGTCAGAGAATCCAGATGCAGTTGGT